>SKCR01023629.1:0-106606 GCA_019454045.1 Zanthoxylum bungeanum
TCTGTTGGTGTGTTTTTGAGTCTTAGGGCTGTGTCGTTTATGCTTGGCTTAGGGCTGTGTGTTTTTTAGATTGAGCTAGGAGAGTTTTGGGTGTTAATGCTTTGCAGAATTTCTGTGATTTGTATGTATGTGCTAGGGTATGAAAGGTTGGTTTAGGCTTCTTTTTATAGGCAAAGGCTAGGGTTTCTAAGGCTTGAATAGGAATGGATCAAGTAATTATGAGGGGAATATTTGATTAGTGTCTCACAAGGAAAAATCTTCTTAAGTTAGGGAGGAGATTTGGTTTGATTGGGAAGGTTATATATTGATTTGTTTATTTAGGTATGTGAATTATTTAGATTGGGATGTGATTTATTTAATTTAGGAAGGATATTATTTTAATTTGTGACATGTTTTAAATGTTTTAATTTTTTTTTGGTGGGTTTTGGTGGGCTAAATGGGCTTGGGCGTGAGGCTAGCAACAAAACCAGAAGTACCGACATCGTTCGAACGCCTATTCGAACGCTGCACGAACGCCCGCAATCTGCTTGACGTTCAAACGTGTTCACGAACGCAGCACGAACGAAAGCAGTGAACATGTGAATTGAATCCGATGACATACTTATTATGAATTTCCCCTTTCGACATTCGTTTCCCTCCCCGCGACTTTCAAAACCTAACGAGTAGTGCCTCCGTACGAGACTCATCATCGAGACTTATATGCAAAATGCAGTGCCTACTGTTGGGCATGTAGCCCTCCAGTGTAAGTGTGTTATTTTTTATTGTCAAATAACAAGAAAAAGTAGTAGAGTTCAGTTAGTCAGTCAGTTAATTAGAGGCTGAGGGTGATAGAGTAACATGTCGTATGCCGGTAACATCTCCGAGAGGGGGATGTTACAAAGTTGGTATTAGAGCATGGTCTAGGTAGTCAGTGACTGCAAAGGGTAGAGTGTTGGGGTCTTGTATATGTTATATGCTCAGGGTACTCATATGTGAGGCATTACCTCTCCAGTATCTGATCCTCGAGTATGTCATCAAATATTATAGAAAGGTTAGTAAACTTGCCAAGAATCATTTGAATATCCCTCCCCTAATATGAAACTAAAATCTTTATTATAGCAGAATCTTTCTGTAACCATTCGTATATGATACCTGAAGTTCAGACATGATAAGTGATATGAACAACTAGTGAAATTTTGGAGAATATATATCGGAAGGTTTAAAAAGAAAGAAAGCTAGAAGAAGTGTAGAACTAGAAAGCAAAGAAAGATATATATACTTAAAGTAAGTCGAGATACTACATTGAATTGAAATAGAATTGATAGTAAAGAAAATGCACGAGCTTGTAGTAGCAAATAGAATAGAATGAGTAGAAACATATAGAAAAATGACAGATAGACTCAAGTAAGGTTTCTTCCCTCCTCAGAAAATCCCATAAAGTAGAACCAATAATTTTCGAGATCCATGTATACATAGAAAGCTTTCTGAATGATAGAAGGTAGCTAGAAAAGCAAAGAAACAAGAAATCTGATTTATTTGTGAAGATTCATAATAGGTTTGAGATACCTAGAATAACATAAGGGTTTCAGGTACCCTAGCCTAGAATCAAGACTAAGTAAACTGATATCGTACGAAGAATGAAATTGGTTATATTGTCAAATGAGTCCAAAGTAGGTGAAATCATAACTTGACCATTGTCCGACCCCGTAGAAGTATTGGATAGGAAAACGTCCTAACAGTGTCCACCTCATACCTATTCTAAAATAGGTAATGGATTAAGCTAGGGCAATCGATATTGACACAAGTACAAAAGTATTGAACATTGTTTGACATTCATACCTTATTGACCAGAATAGAAAAAAGTATCTGTAAGAAGACCCCGTACCAACCACAATATACCACGAAATAGAAATAGAAAACCTTAAGAGATAAGACTACTAAATAGAGATCCATCAAAACTGTAGAAATCAGTAAGAGAGCCAAGCATAGCACATGGCGTAGACAAGCTCGCATGAAGCTTGCAGCACCAGCAGAAGTCCATAGACTAGACCAACCATAGTAATAACCCGTATAACCCCTAGAAACAGATCCATTAATTCAGAAATGTTGAAAACTTAAGGAATGGCAAGGAAGTCCAGTATAGGTCACGACATAGATAAATCTAGATACGATAAATCTTCTCTACTACAAGACCCATATGACCCTCAGTAGTACATACGATAAATCTTCTCTACTACAATACCAACCCTAGTTAGTATTTAGACACTCACCCAAACTACTACATAGCCTCGACTAGTAGAAGAATCATTTTCCCTATATCTCTAAAAGATGCGCATATTCGTCTCCTGAATCCAGGATTTAGTATAGCCCCAATTGAGTATAGTTAGTGACTCAGCGGAACATATACAGCTATTGACAACACCCTAGCTAGATTAGTTGAATATATGAGAATTCATATGAGACATGTACGCAAACCTTTCCTGAAGAGTTGATACATTTTGGTAAAGGTGTGTTAATCTATTACCAAATCTAAGTGTTCAAAGAAGTGAGGACTCATAGAATTCGAGGACCTGAAGAAGGTAGAGCATACAACATTTATAGGAGTGAAATGTACGTTTTTCGAGACTTTTCTATCATGCCAAATAGGGAACTAAGAAGAAGAATATAATGAAACTATCCAAAATATGTAATAAAGAGAGTATAATAATGACTTGGAGTAAGCTTGTGCTTTGGAGAATTCCCAAAAAGAGATAGTACGAGTATCAATAAAAGACCGAACTAGAAGAGAGATTAGACGTTGCAGTCAAATGGCCCTTTAGCATTAGTACTTCTATGTGATAACTCAAAATAGACATTGATTCCTCGACGTAGTATAACACCTTTAAGGCATGACCGGAGTCATTTTGACACAAAAAATGAAGGCATTACCCTTACGATAAGGTATTTAAGGCACATAAATCGAGAGAGCCTCAGATATAATACAATGCAGAAGAAGAAGATAGAGGCTTTAGGAAATAAGGTGGAAGTGAAATTGTCGAGAAGATACAATAAATAAGAGAGTAGTAGTCAGATAGTGACAAAAGTATATATTTGTACGAATCTAGCCTACAGTATTAGACAAACTAAGGAAGTTAGAGTACCAGACTTTTACATTTAGGAAATGAAGAAGAAGTGTTGTATAAGAATGATTATAGAGGGTATGACAATGAGCTCCCTAGGTGTCAAAATAGGGTCGAAATTCCATCAGTTACAGACCTGAAGGAAAAAATAGTTACTAAAATCTGTATGCTTCCTCACATGATGCACTCAAGTAGAAACCAGACAAAACATGACTCTAAATAATTTACTAGCAGCTTCACACGAATAAGGACCAGTGCTAGGTACCAGATGTTTTACCAGACAGTGAGTCAGTAAGAACAATAAAAGAACCATATGGATACTTCAAAGCTTATGTATTTTAGGTTGTAAGCCAGACAGGTAACCATAGGCATTGCGATAGTTTATCAATGACCAAAGGAGTAAGATTTCACTTAAAATACAATTAACAGGTTTTCCCAGATATCGTATTTCATTCTCAGCTAAATTCATGATAATAACAAGTGATAACCCTAGAGTGAACATGGTATAGTACAATCGAATGAAGTTACCGCTTAATAAGTAATGAAGTGTCTTATTCGTTGACAAGCGATAAAAAATATTAAACACCGATAGAGAGGCTTCAAAGGTAGATTTTCTCAAATGGAAGAGGGATGAGACTGCAATAGATTTTAGCGGAGAGATCTATGTGAACTAAGAAGGAATATGCTTATAGTTTATATGAATGAGAATAACAATATAGTTAAACCTTCCTAGGATCGCATATGAGCATAACTGCCATTAATACCTTACTAAGTTCTTGTAATAAACGAGCTTTAAAGGTTAGTTTTAAGTGTCATCAGTATACAAAAAATGGTGGGCACATGATTTCAGAGAGAAGAAATGTGTTAAATCTCTAAGGTAATGAGAGAGTGTGAAGGAACAAATGATTGAATATGAGCGAGTTAATTGATGACGATATTGTAGGTGAAATATTAGAATCTATTAATGAAAAAGAAGGAAATGAAGCTAATCCTACAAGTATGAATATCGTGGTACCAGAAACCAAGAACAAGGTAAGATAAATTAGAGGTTATGTATAGTATGACGTGATTCAATGATACTATTTTAAGTAACGCAGTATTCTGAGGAGTTAGTAATGCAGTAGTTTATCCTATAATTGAGGTTTATAACTAATACATAAGTTTGTGTGGTAAATTCACAAAATTAGTAGAGAAACCTTGGCCATTAACTGAATGCATACAACGTTATTTTCTAAATAGATCATTTAAGAGACTACATTACAACGAAAGGTGAGGAACCAAGGTATGCTCAAAGTCAGGGAAACGAAGGTCATTATAACTTGATTGGTATTAAAGGAAATGAAAGAAAGGTAACGAAATGAAGGAAATATGGGACAACATTTAACTAGCAGGAATTTTACATAGGTCATGATAAGGAAAGATCTAGATGGTTGATGGATGGGAAGCTACAAATTGAGCAATAAACAGCTTTAGTAAAAAAAAAGATTAATTCTGTATTTATTATGTCATTATGAGGATTTCCAAGGGTTGGAAAGGAAGCGAGGCAGATTACGTTTCCCTAGCTAGATCAAGAATTCATGGTAACATTCGTTTTTTTATGGAACTAATCGGAGTAACTTTAGGTTGAGGAGTAAGAGGCATAGTTCTATAGATTTCGCAGAAATTTAGTAGCCGGTAATAACTCATGACCCAAGGACTCAGGATTACATTTCTGGAGGCTACTCAGTTTTATGTTTATGATAGTTTCTAAGGTGACAGATAATGTATGATAGTTTACTCGCCCATTTAACACGCGGACTAGGATTCGGGATGAATCCATTTTAAGGGGGGTGAATGTAATACCCTGGTCTGACCGGTCATACTCGGTAGTTAATCATTATGCATAACACCATAGAATTCATAAAATAGTATAAAAATTAGGTTTTATACTTAGGAATCTGTCCGGAGGTCCCAGACAAATTTTTAGATTCAGTACTTTTACTATTTATCTGAGTAAACGGGCAGCTCTTCCGTATTTCAGCCTTAACATTTTCATATAATCTTCAATTTTTTTGATTTTATATCATCGGAAAGCTCAGACTAAATCATCGGAAATCTCAAACTAAGACCTACAACTTTTGTGTTAAACATATTTCCAAATTTTGATCTGAACTAGGTCAAAAATAAAGTACAAGTCGCATGATTAGTGTTACACGTGGACTGTTGTAGAAATGTCTCCATTTTTTTATTTTTGTCATTATTTTATTTATCAAATCAGCCCCTTCTTTATTTAAGCCCACTTTCTTTTACAATGGCTACTATTCATTGTCTTCTAAATTCACATAGGAAGCTCCTCCAAGCCATGGCTTCTCAAGTTTTTTCTTTCCACACTCATGCCCAAAATCAAGAGCAATGGAGTTCCCCCAAGCAAGTAAGGTTTCTTATCCATTTTCCCTCTTCATTTCCATATGTTATGAATGAAATCCATGGACTCCATTTTCACATCTAGGGTTTTATATAACTTTAATTTATTTCTTTTGAAAGAATTAGACATGATAGAACGATTTCCTAGGCTTTTGGTGTTAAATGGTGAATTTGAGTGAAGAAAAATTGACAATGGGAGTGCTATATTACATGTGATTTTCGACAATATAAAAAAAAAGGGTAAGATGGGATGTTGTTGGTTGATAAAGGTTATTGAAGTATGAATATGGTGATAACAAGGGTAAAATTAACATGAGAAGTTGTGAAAAAAAAATATTTATCGGTAGCGCACACCAAGTGTTTGATGAATTGTTAAAGTTTGATAGCGTGGATTAGTTGATCAATTTTGTGCATGATAATATATATTTAACTTATTAAGCATGGAGGTAATGGCAAAGTTAAGTAAAGTTAATAGAGCAGTGAATGTAATATTATAGGCAGTGAGTTTCGATTAAGACAAGTTCTGGACAGTCTGTGATGTTTCGATTATAACATTAATCTTATTCATTTATTTGCCAAGACATGAAATTATAAGTAAAAGACACACATAAAAGAACAACATATATAAAAAATTAGAGTTTCTAAACTATATGAATTTAGGATGAATTTTAGAAATTATGTCTTGCAGATATTTTAGTTTCTATCTTACATGAGCAGTCTGTGATGATATACTTATAAGTTGAGTTATATAGGTCAAAATCAAGATCCGTAAAATTATGGGTAAACTAGACAAATAAGGGAGTAATATATATCTGAAAATCAGAATTTATAGCTTTAAGATGAGGACGAATTGAATTTGTGAAATTGAGTGACATGTTGCCTCTGCACCCATTTTTTAACAGCCCCTATCTTCGGTTTATAACTTGAGTTTTTGAAATCGGACTTAATCTGATTACCCCGAATAGATTTGGAATTTTTTCAGTGTTAAGTCGAGAATTTTATAAATTGCGATTCTAACAGCGTTTCGCCATTCGTTTTGGCAGATTTAACTAAGACCTAGAGTACTCGTGAATCCAGGTAAGTAACCAATGCGATGAGTACTTGATTTTTTTATTCATATTTTAAATTTATAAAGAGATGGTTGAAATATTTAGTATAAAATTGGGATATTTAAGAGATGGTTTTGAGAACGGACTTCAGGATTATGTATAGTTAAGTTAATCGACCAACACAGGTATGGATTTTTATTATTGCTATGATATGAAGTGAGATGTTTGATGAGTTTAATTTCTATAAATATGTATTTATGTACGTAAGTTTATAAACCTATAATCGTATGTATATGTATATATATATATAAGCATATGTACACGTGTTCGTATATGTATATGATGATCAGATTTGCATAATTTGAGTATATAGAAATGGTAAATGGAATAAGCTATGGTTTATGTATTCGTATTAGCATGTGTATGTGTACGGTATTAGAATAAGTTCGTTATTGACTAATACAGGCGATATGTCTCTATAGAGTTTGGGTTGGTTAAGTCTGATAAAAAATGGGTATAAGTTAAGCTCTTTATGAGTGGTAAAGGTACGTGATTGAAAGGATTCGTATATGAATGGATATGTTATGTATCAAAGATTTCCAGATAGAAATTCTGAAACTGAGTATGTTTGATCGATAAGTGAAAGATATGATGACTGTTATAAAGTATGGCATCTAAATTCGTAGTAATGTGTATATTCATATGTTCTATGTATATACATATGTGTATGAGTATTTTGATGATGAGTTGGAGGGATTGTGATATATGTGCCTGGTTTTCATATCCATCTGCTATATCTTATAATCATGATGAGTTAAAGGGTTTGTTAGCCCTTGTGCATTGCGACACCCCGGCCTTTTCCAGAATTATGTGTTTGTTTTTCAATGTCCATTTTGCCCTAAAAACACCATAACACTTCTATATCACAATCATTGCACAAACTAATCTATTTAACTTAAAATTCACATGTTCTACATCAATTTATCAACTTCAAACAATTCTTTAAATCTCATTATCCATGTTTTAACTAAACCCTTAAAACTTTCAAATTTTGGGTACTTAACTTCAACAATCACTTTATTTATTTATCAATCACCAATATGCAATCCTTATCATGCTAACATCTCAATTCTATCATCATGCATTCAAAATCCAACATACCAATTTTTGGGTCAAGTGAGTACTTATGTTTTCCTTACCTTCCTTTTTACTACTGCTATAGTTATCTTTCTTACCTTGTGATTATACTATACTCATCTTCCTTACCTTCCTTTTTACTACTTTTTACTACTGCTATAGTTATCTTTCTTATAGGTTTAAAATTTTTGGAAAACTCTTGTCATACTTTAACTATTCTTACGTATTATGGAGATCTCATTTCTAACCTTCTATCTATATTCGACTTTCTTTATCTGAACTATTAATATAAATATCGGTTCCAAAATCATACTATGTTTGTAGCCTGCCATCCTACTCATCTTAGTTCTCTTTTGATTTGGAACCTCCATACTTCTTTATCGTGACATCAATAACTTCTAAATATCCTTAAGAACTTCTATTACTCTTCATATTTAAAGTATCCCATAGTACTTTATGTTATAACCAATAACCTTCACTTTCCCTTGACCTGTGTTTACTTTGGGTGCTTCAGCTATTCTACTTAAATGACTTTCCAAGACATACATTATCTTAACGTTTATTATCTTATCTTAACCAACTATTTGACCTTCTCAGTTTTCCGCCTTACTAAACCTTTTTTACTTATAAACTTCCTCTTTAGAATCCTCACATTTATGACTATCTTTGGGTTTTGGTCTTCATGATCTATAACTAACCTCGCCAAGTACTCTTGATGTCCCCTAATGTTTCTCATATTTAAGATGTTATATCATGGTAGTTCCTTCTCTGGTGATTCTTCTTGATTGGCTAAGGAGTTCTGGGCAAGATATCTATACTAAGCCTTATTATATGCACCTTTATACTAAAGTTATGCTCTTTATTACTATGTTAACACTGGTTATACTGTTCTGGTTTCTCTTTTACACCTTTGATTACTTTACTAGCAAGATACAATCATTGTCTTTCACATAACTTGTTCTTTATGCTTGGTTATATTACTTGTAAATCTTATCTTTACCCGAGGTCCGTTTATGCATATTATACCTTGATGGTTTATTCATTGTGGCTAAGGCTATCTCAAACCCATGATGGTTTAGTTAACTTAAACTATGGCTAGCTACTTCTCAAAGATCACAAGAGTTAAAACATATTATAACTTGGGTTCTAATCCAAC
The DNA here is from genome assembly GCA_019454045.1 of Zanthoxylum bungeanum. NCBI lineage: Eukaryota > Viridiplantae > Streptophyta > Magnoliopsida > Sapindales > Rutaceae > Zanthoxylum > Zanthoxylum bungeanum. Next base: position 8,844 of record SKCR01023629.1, read on the forward strand.
ATTGAGAGCTCTCGCTGTGATGTACTTATGTCTTCGCTTACAAAGTATTTTTCTTATATTGCAGTCTCACCTTGACAGTTCTACTTTTAAATCTTATGATTAATGTTCTTTTCATCATCTTTTGTCCTGCTCCATTCTATGCTTGAAACTTCTGTAATCTAAAGGTTTGGTATCCTTCACAGGTTCGTCTATTTTATAAGGCAACTTTGAGGTGAATTGTGGTCCATCTTTACTGTCGCGATCTATCAAGGGTTGGGAGGGTGGGGATCGATTATAACGCATTCCTTCTGGTGGTGATCTTATTAGCTACCCGTGATGTGGTTGCGTGTTCTGTTCATCTATAAATCTAGGACTCACATGTTCACTAGTTTTAGCTCACACACTAAGATATTTCCACTATATATTATCTGAGTTGTCTCATTTTTCAACTTCACTCTTGATTCGCTACTCGACTATTAATTATACTACCTCTTATCATGAACCTTCTCTAGAATTATGCTCTATAAATACTTCATCATATTGCTTTTATATCCTTTTCTACTTGTTTCTGTTGCTTAACCCTCTTACTGTTAGGGTTGGTGCTCGGAGTGCCAATCCGGATCATATTTATGTCCGATTCATAAATACGAGCAATTGTATTTTTCATAATATTACTAATTTAATGGTAGCACCGTTGTCTTTTATACACGTATTCGATCTAATTGCGATTAGATATTTGATTACGATTAGATCGAAACTAAATCTGGTTCAGTGATACGTGTATATTAGACAAAGACCCTAGGATTTACAGTATAGTGCGCAGTACAAGTTACAACGTTTTGTAATTGACATTGGGAAGGGCACTATTAGTTGTATATCCTTAAATAAAGTTCCTGGTCAATATTTACTAACACGGGTCGGTTAGTAAAATCCGCTTAGACCAGTACATGTCGTATATCGTGACTTGGTTGGATGGTTTATCCCAGTGAACCATGAGTCTCGGGAGACTCGTATAGACATGTAGGTGTTTCTTTGATAAGACACTGAACGACTCACTGAAGTTTTCCTAATAGATTGTACATCAACATAATTAGGAACCTTCTCGAGTTGAGCGAGCATAGTGGACCTTCCACTTGAGATACCACAGTGGGATATATGATGTATCCTCCACACTTTGATGGAAGTCACGTCAACGATCTATTCATGATCAGACCTCCAACTATTCGTTGGGTGTGGACTGATGCCTGCGTATCAAGATAGGATCCGTCAGTCTTGTGTACAAGGCATAGACATCCAACATGTATTTGCGATCTTATATATCCATGGCCGTGGTATAACTTCGGAAATCAGTTTCGAGTGTTATTTAGAGATTGTAAATTGAAAGTCGACTGTATTATACCGAACAGATTTGACGTTGTTATCTATATCCCATATATAATATGGATGGCCTGTGATGGAGGGATTATATGTATGTTATGACCTCGACTTGCATAGTTTAGCGAGATTATCTGTGGTCGTCCTAATCCATGAGTGGGTGGATTATGGACACGAAATTGGATTTCGTGATGGATAAACTTAAACTTAGAGAGTCGCACAATATGAAGTGTACTCGTTGAGCACTTGGGCAACACGATATGAATAATACAAATTATTCATAATACTTCAACAGATTAAATGAGTTAATTGGATCGTTTAATCGGTTAAACGATAACACATGCTTTAAGGGATTTTATCCGCTAATAATTATTGTGTATTTGTATTTGATACATAATACGATTAGATACATATTAATTATTTGTCAAATGAGATTTTGACACATGCCATTAATATATATATATATTATATATATATATATATATATTTGTTATTTAATGTAAATAAAAATACATATATGTGTGTAAATTAATTATTTAATTATTTAATAGTTAAATAATTAAATAATTGAAATTAAAGCCTTATCCATTTGTCATTATTTGAATGATACGTGGTGAGATTTAATTGGAGCAAATGGCATACATTCAATAAGCTTTATATGTGTCTAAATGTGATTTGATAATATAAATTTGATTGAATTTAATTAGATTAAATTATAGCAAATGACAAAAATGCCCCATTGACCTTGTAAAAGTCGGTCATTGGTCTTCAGAAATTGAAAATTTTTCTTCTTCTTCATTTAAAAGCAGCCACCATGGCTGAAACACTCAAATAAAAATGCCCTAGGGTTTGTTCATTCAAACCATGAAGAAAAACAAAGAAAATTCAAGAAAAAAAAGCTTAGAAATTGAAGATTAAAAGAGTTAAAGGTATCCTTAATCCTTAAGCTTGGAATTGAAGATTAAAAGGTAATCCTTAATCCCTAAGCTTGGAAATTTATTTTCATGTTTTCTTGAATACTTAGAATAGTTCTATGGTTTCTTTGTTGGTAGAAATTTGGGGCTTGTGGTTGTGGAGGTTGAATTAGAAGCTTGTTGGCATGTGAAGTAGATTTGTAAGTAATTAGTGTAATTAGTTTCCAAATTTATCAATTGTTGATAAGTTGTTATTCTAGAGTGTTATAACCACTCTTATGACACCTAGAATTATTCTTGGGTTGTTCATATTTGGTGACTTTGGTTGGTGTTTGATTAATTTGATTAATCTTGAATAAAATGGATTTAAAACATGAAAAATCCATGATTTTTGGTTTCTTATCAGATTTGGTTAAGCTGGAAATTTGGGATGTTTTTTTATGTCTTATGAATGTCATGTATGTGTTTTGGGAGTTGGAACAATTTCCGGAAAGTGTTTCCGACTTGAAATAAGCAAAATTGGCTAAAAACGGCGTTACCGGGTGGATTTTGAGCCAACCGGGTGACGGCTTTCCAAACAGTGAATCCATCACTGGTCGGCAGCCCATGAACTGCCCCGACACTATTTGAACTGGCCTGGGTAGTTTCCATAAGTGTCGGGTGGTCGGTTCGGTCAAAAATATATTTTAGGCCATTTTGCGGAAAAACGATTTTCGTAATAGTTTCGCGAAGTTTCAACTATATTTATGTCAATATTTGATATTGAATAAATAATTTTAGGTGAAATATGAATAAATTATTCATATTAGATATTGAATAATTTATTTGGTATTTTGAAAAAGTTTTAAAATACGATTTCGCCCGAACCCGCACCCGCGCTTCTGCTGCGCTCTATCGCCCAAAACCCCAACAAAAATGGTATCAGAGTGGGTTTGATGCTTCATCCTTTACATTACCCATGCTTGGTATTTGATATTTAATCCAATTTTATTGTTCGCACATGCTAAGAATTTATATGTGTTTATTTACTGTTCGATTCTACGCTAACGAATATGTAATTAAAATTTAATTGTTAGATTGAGTTATGTGTTCTAAGGTAGAATTGAATTGTTTAGAAAATGATTTAGATTAAAATACTGCATTTGATGTAGAGTATAGCTTCCATAGGAAAATCTCCGCTTAGAAATAAGGTTGTAAAGTAACGTGTATTGGATACATATTTCTTGGTCCGTTTTGTCAGTACGGTTTATGGTATCTTTCTATAACTGCATCCGAGATCGTACCAAAGCTGTGAGGGTGTAGGCTATAGGATTATTATCCATACCGGTTGTATAATGATACTCTAACAATTCAAATGAAAGTGGAAATCCTGAACGTGCCAAAGCTGTCAGGACTACACTGGTAGCTTGAGTTTGTCATTGACAATTGTAGCCTTGATACGCCTCCCTGTGAACGTGCCAAAGCTGTCACAGTGAGAAACAGTCAGGACCAAAACCAGGAATCACTGGTTAGTGATTGACAAAGAGTTGTCTACCTAATGAATATATGTAGGCGAGATCGTGCCAAAGTTGTGAGTCGAAATATATTCATGGGATCCTACTCTCACTATGGAATTCGATTTGATTATTGAATTCCTATTGTCCGTTGGGGATTACGGTATTACGTAAAGTAGTGGGAGATACTGCTGAGTTTAAAATCCATAACTTAAGCAGTGTGTAATATTTTGGAATTTACTGCTTTCGTTTTCCTATTATTTTATACTGCTTATAGAATTATGCTTCTAATCCACTACATAGTATATTACTTGAATTTATAGGTTTTCTGACTTTACTTATGGTTGCGTGATTCTAGAATAGGTTCTAGAAAGACAGTAGACTTAGATATTGTTAGATTAGTTGAAACCATCGGGAACTACTATTCCGATTTCCTTGTAAATCAAGATGGTTTGTGACTTGGTTACTAAGTCACGATTAGGTAATCTAAATAGATATCTGCTTTAGGATATTATTCTACAAAGAATTGTTTCTTATGCAGTAAGAATTGACACGAATTAGTTCATGTCTCGAGATTCTTGACTGACATTAAGAAAACCCATTTAATATTTGTTTGTCTTATAATGACGTTTTTTGGCTTTAGTGACTTTTAGAAGTCACGTTTCTGACACAATTTTCTAATTAATTATTTGCAAATATTGTGAATAATTGAATGCAAATTATAAAGCTTAAGAAAGGAGATTCGTATAGTTGTGTATATAGAATTTTGATTCTCACAATACGACAACTGTAGGTATTGGATACAAGATCTCCCGTCTAGTTATTTAAAATAATCTTTAATTATTCTTTTGATATTTGATATCAGAACTTGAGACTATTGGATAGTTATTTGTTCTGCATAAACAGTTGTTACATATTTTAAGACGACTAGTAGTGTCATTAACGAAAGATAAGCATTAAAAAAATATTCGGTAGAGTAAATAACTGAGAACTGTGTTTTATGAGGTTTAATCATAAAAGCATCAGATGCTTATTCCTTATGGTAAATGATGTTCTGATATTACATCACACACACACATATCCTTATCCATTTAATGAATATTGTATTCAGGAAGTGATTAAATCTTATTTAACCAATGATCGTCATTAGACCACTGATTTATAAACTAATACATTGGATGTGTGTAGTTTTAATGAATTAGAAATTGCCTTGTATAGTTTTTTTTTTCTCCGTAACTTAGTTAATGAATTGTCATGACTTAGTTACATGTTTCTAATAGAGAACATGTTGAACGTCTTGAATTGTTCAAGAACTGTCAATATGTTCTAATGAAACTTGGATAGAATGTTTTGAATTGTTCAAAGATATTCTATATGTAGTGTTGAAAACTGTATCTTTAGAAATTCATCGCGCGTCTTTGAATTGTTCGAAGATGTTTGATATGATCAAACGCATGAATTTGTGGAAATTAGTTCTATAGTTATTTAATGAATGTAATTCTTACTCAATATTAAACTTCCACGATTTCATTTTGATGAAATTGGTCAGTGGGAGTAATTGAATCTTATATGATTTGATTCGTTGATATTGAGTGTTACCGAATTAGTTTTCAATACTCCTGGGGTTATGCTCCAGTAACGCTATTTCGTCTCTTTAATTTGAGTTACATTAGTTCCTATAGTTACATATATGATATGTATAGTGGAAAATCGAATCTTGAAAAGTTTAAGATTTTAAACTTTCTTTTGTATAATGGTTATATAATTGAAAGTACTTATCCCTCGGAGGTATGAGTGAAAGGTTTATCATTTATTCTATTTAATAGAATATTGTATTCTATTTGATAGAATGTCTTTTCTACGAACCCGAGTAATTAAATTATTTTGTTACTTGGTGGTTGGCATTGGATGTTAACGATTGTAGAAATGACTTGACTTAGTGAAGTCAAATGTGAGAATGATAAACTGTAATGGAATTACATAATTAATAAGATGAAAAGACGCTTAGACATCTTCCGTATAAGTTCAATAGGATGTCAGAATCATTTGTGAAGTATTTGATACTTAATGATTCTGTTGTTTTCTTGTCGAAGAAAATTATCCTATAACTTATAGTGGAAGTGATATTTGATATCGATTCCAGAAATTAACATTGAACCATAGATCTAAGATTGTCCTTGCTTACTAAGATCAAGTTTAGAACTTGATTAAGCATTCGTTATGAATTTCATAAAATATGCAAATTTGTTTACGCTGCAAAAACAAGTGAGCCTGATAAATGTTTGACCTTTATAGTATGACAGTGAGAATGTGTTGGATAATATGACCCATAGCGTCACTATTTGTACAGATCACGGTTTGTTGTACAAATTAACTATGTGACAAGGAAATTGCACTCTCATCATTTGTGATTAATCACCATAGATATATAAATGAGAGAGGTCCCTATGATTAGTTCCTGGATTGAGAATGATATGAGACAGTATCAATCCCCGAAGGATTAATCATTAAATATCCCTAGCCGGAGTATTATCGAAGACTGGACATCGATAATGCGGAATAGGCTAGTATTGCACTTGTGTGCGTTGTGAGGGCACAAGGCATAGTTCTCATATATATAAGTATTGGATACTTATGCAAGTGTGATAGGAGGTCGTGTTTCACCATGGTACGGGAAACAGCTTCGCTCTGGATAGACCCTTCGGAATCCCATTGGTATTATGACTATGTGTCTATGGGAGGCCGAAATCAAGGTAGGTGTGTAAAGTCTTAACCTGAGACTTACATCGCTAATACTTACGATAATCGGTAGACTTTGGTCTTGGTGGTACAAGGCTTTAACCGGTTCTGCGTACACCACTTCTGGGTTTATCAGAGAGTCGTAGTGTATTGGGTGTGATGTCAAGACGGAAGTATCACTTCAGTCATAGTGGAGATGATGTCACGCAGGATACGGTACTAGTGCTCTTGAGTGATGCGCACCAATCATGATATTATGACCAGGTCATGAATATCCGATTATAGAGACTAGTTACCAGACATCCGACATGTGCTTCGGCGGACGGGCAGACACTTATCCAGCCCAGCCCTAGCACGTGACTATCTGATACTGGGCCGATATACACAATACTACGGTATACTACGCTTGATACAGATCTATATATTCCTGTAAGAATATTTCTGGAGAATTGGGTAGGCATGGCGCTTTGCTAGAAGCCAACCTTGTCTTGTAAATCGGTATAAACGTAGTACGAGGTACTTACGTGTTCGGATAATCCGACGACCGTATTTACTACCAACATATCGGAGATCTCATGGGTCGCTTCCTGAAGATTCACCGATGATGTATAACTCGCACTTAATTAATCTAGGATTAATTAGAAGAGAGAGAAAATTAATCTGGGATTAATTGCGGAGATATTTTATCTGGGATAAAATATAATTAAAGAGAGAGAACGATTAATTTGAAATTAATCGATAAAATAATATATTTGATATATTATTAGAAATTGGATTTCGACGCGGAATTAAAATTAGATTTTAATTCGGGCGAACGAATTAATTTAGAATTAATTCGTTAGCGACGTGAATAGTGATTTCGCTAGGCGTAATCATTTAATTACGACGCGACGGAAAATTCGTTAATTTGGAATTAGCGAACCCGAGCCCGGGATTATTTGCGAGCGCATTCGCATTTCGAATTCGAGTGCGGCACGCAAGTCAAATCGTGCGTCAAATCGCTAGTCACATCAAGCGTCAAATCAAATGTCACTTTGAGTGATATGACATGTTTGTCACTTGATTTGAGTGATTGATGTAGAAGTTGAAAAAGCAACATTTGCTTTTTACTTTTTGACTTTTGAATAAAGTAATATATATGTTTTATTTTATTTACTTGGTAAATATAATAAACATATATATTAAAGCTTTATCTTCTCTCTCCACATGCAAGACTACGGTCTTCTTCTTTTCCCTCTCTTTCTTCTCCCTCTGATTCACGGCTTCACTCCGATTTCTTCTCCAAAATTTCTGGTTTGACCGAAATTTTGAGAAGCAAATGAAGAAGAGTAGTGCTAGCACACACACTGGGTTATATTATGGTGATAGGGAAACGAATTTGTGAGCTTGGAAAGCTTGAAGCTTTGAGCTTCCATGGAGTCTTTCATGGCCGATTATTGGAGCCTCAAAACACGCCCCCACCGAGCAGTCCACTGCATGAGGAAGCTATTGCCGAGCTTGGAGGGAGGCAAAACGCAACTTGTTCATCATTTCATCAAAACCCGTTCAATGTGAGTTTATTTCCGCACCTCTTTTGATGTGTATTCACTCGTTTTTTATGCATGATTTATGATCTTGGGACTTGATTGAAACTCAACAATGGTATCTTGAGCTATTGGTTGCATAAAACGAATTAGGGTTCTTGAGCAAAATTTGGGGCTTTTTGATTTAAGCATGATTTTACAAATTGTTTGTTTAAGAATGCTTGTATATGAATAAATTAGAGTTATATGTAATCAATTTGTTGAAAATTAATTGGATTGATTTTCCCCATTTTGCTTAATGTTGGCCAAAACTTTAATTTGGGTAAACTCAATTTGAGCATCAAATGATTAAATTGTTTAGTATAGTATGCTTGAATGAGGTTGAATTGATGTTGTGCATAATCAATTTCATGAAATTTGGTTGGATCCATTTTTCCCTAAATTTTGGGCATGACAAATTTGGGTAAACTTGATTTTGAGCATGTTTAATGAAATTGGATGATTAGAATGCTTGAATGTTGTTTAATTGATGATTGATTAGATCAATTTGATGAAAAAGTGTTTGGAACAATTTTCCCCAATTGCTTGTGATGGCCGAAAATATGATCCCTAAAATTGTCTTGGTTTTTTGATTTTTTTGTTCATTGGATGACTTACAAATCATTTAGGGATGTTGAATTTATGTTTAATTTGGTTCAATTGGATGAATTTGATTTGGACATAATTTTCCCCTTATGGCCGAGACACTTGAAGCATGAAATTGGGTTTTATTTTGATTTTATTATGTTGGACATGATTATTGACGTTAAGCATGATTAATTGGACAAATTTGATGTTTTGGAAACTTTGATTTGGGCAATTAATAATGCTATACACTTTAGGTAATTTAATTGGAAAATTTGGAATTTTTGGAATTAAATTATTGGGCTTAAAATTGGATTTGGGCTTTCAAGTTGTTATTGGGTTTATTGGACTTTGTTGTACAAAGTTGGTTTAGGCCAAAATTGGTTGGATCCAATTAGGCCCAAAACCGCTTCCAAAAGGCCCAAATGCGACTAATGAACCTTTAACGTTTAATTGGGCCTAATTAATTTATGGGCTTATGGGGTAACTCCCGGATTGGACTTTGGTTGCGGGTTTGACCCGAGTTGACCAAAAGTCCACGCCTCAAGAATTAATTAAAAGCCCATTGGACTTAATTAAATTAATATTGGATATTAATCGGGCTTTGAGACCCGTAACGATTAAATTTGGAATTTAAGTCGTAAAGGTTTATTTTATAAAGTGTAATATTTAATTTGGAATAAATAATGAATTAGAATTAAATACGTATTAAATTGGATTTAATCATGCATTTAATTTTATTTGAGAAATCGTACTTTGAGTACGTGTTCGCAATACGAGTTTGACTCGAACAAAATCAAATCTTTGTTTGAACATTGGATGATCACTAATTATCAGATTAATTAATTTGATTAGATTGATTGATAACATGCTTGTATGAATACATGGTTGTGATGCTTGAATAATGTATATCAGATGGATATTAGTCGGGTGGGGCAATTTTAGAAATTGTTGTAATAAATTTGATTTATTAATTGGACCTGCGAGTCCAGCCTTATCTCCTATTTCTTTGTATTCTCTTCTCATCTATTCCCCTCAATGTAAATGAGGTTTTCTTAGAAGTGTAGTGAAACGGTAGAAGTAAATACATGTGCTAGTGGGAGAGAGAAAGTGAGAGATTTGATCTAGGATCAATGTGTAAAATATCCATCCGCATATCATTATTATTTTATCATATGCGCTTTATTATGTCTTTAGAATGCATGTTTAAGGGTGTATGATGATGAGACCTTAACAAATAATAAATTGGTTGCCAATTTGCACGCAAAAACCCTCGTTAAATATCAAGCGTTTATTTTCCTTCCATTGAGTGATTTTTACTCAAGATCCGAGATTGGCAGGGGTTGTTGGCCAAAGTCAAGCCCTTGTCCGTCGAAGATGTGTTTTTAATCACGAAGCTTTGTTCCATATCGGTGTCGTGTCCAAGTTGTGGTTTGTTGGCCAAAGTCAAGACCACTTCTTGTCCATTGACATTGATTACGAAGCTTCCATGTCAATGGGTCCGCGCTTGACTGGGATCACTAGGTTTGTTGTGCCAAAGCCAAGGCCTAGTTGATTCAGAGGAAAAGGTTAGGGTATACATTCGATGTATAGGCATATAGGAGATATATGTTTGGGACTTGGATGTCCACCTACTGGATCTAGGAATTGGATTGGATCCAATTGATCTAGAGATCTACCTAGTTAATTATCATACAATTTGTTGGCCAAAGTCAAGATTGTGTGATATTTAACGGGATCCTAGCCCACTAGGAAACACGGTTTCCCGAGTACTCGACAGAGGGTAGAGGCTCGCCGAAAAATAGTGGGAGGCAAGAATTGAATTTGCAATATTCGTTCAATTACTCGCCATACGCGCTCATTTAAATTATTTTGTCATTAGATTAAATGTTAGTTGGACTAATATTTAAATTGTTGTTTTAATAAATAGTTGGACTGTATTATACTTGATTATATATAATTGGATTATATTAATCAATATATTTGAATTAATTAATTTCAGTTTACAGTTGATTTTATAATTGGATTATAGTAATCAATGTAATTGAGGTTAATTAATTTGGATTATATTTGATTATATAGTTGGACTATTATAATCATTATAATATATATAGTACCATTAATCGTTGATTAAATAGTTGGACTATTGTAATCAAGATAAAATTGAAAAGTTAGATATTTAAAATATAATCTGGGATTAAAATATTTTAAATGATTTAATTTTCAAATTGGGAATAAATAATAGGTTACTTTATTTTATAAAATAACTTATTATACCTCAAGCCCAAAATTAAGCAAAATAAGTAAAGCATAAATCTTTGGAAGATTTATGTGATGATGACTTTAATGCTTAATTTGATATACTTGTCATAAATCTAATTTTAGATTTAAGAAGTATTAAAATTGCAATTTAATAATTCTTGGAGAATTAATTGTCTATTCTAGATGAGATAATGTCAAAGTTTGCAATTGGGCATGTAGCACGAGGTGCACATCGTTTCGATATTCCGAAACCCAAGGCTTGGCCAAAGGTTTGTGAAATATTGAAAAGATAATTGACATATCCCAAAGTGACTACCATTTGGATATGGAAGACACGAAGGAATTAAAGAAAGGGCAAGGCTCTTACTTTGAAAATGTTGGTCTTAGTTATGTTCACAACTAGTATTGAAATGGATTTAAATACTTAGTGTGGTACATAAAAATATGTATTGATGTTCAGAATCCGCTATGAGCTGGATACTGACTTCAAGCCGAGATTTCTCTGCGAATCGGAAACGGGACGTCGCTGTTTCGACCGTAGGTACCTAAGTTAGGAACTACCCTTCGGGTGTGTACTTAAATTAGGAACTGTTATAATGTAACTAGTTTGACTAGAGACATTATCTTTATATCAGTGTTTAATCCATTGCGGAAAACCTTTATATTATAGAACACTAAGTGTTTTATTATATAAAGATGACACTGAGATAAATACATTAGATGTAAATAACAGAATTTATATTTTGAATATAAATAAAATCTCAAACATATAAAATGACAAATAAATAGCTCAAATTGATTTGATCAATAGAGACTTATTTGTGGCATTGTTGTCTAGGACACAATTTAACGAGACTCGTATATCCACACTTTTGAAGAGTGGGTACTAGGACTGATTTGACTATTCAAATAAGGTCTGCGAATCTAGTTTATTAGGTAAAGTACCTAAAATACTATTTACTTGGTAATAGTATAAGTGCCACCGATCTGTTAGCCCTATTCATGGTGAAGTTAGTGGGCCCATATCTAGCTAGGCTAGATGTGAACATGAATATTTCGTGACCTTAAACGGATGTGGCATCACGTTATGGTTATGTGTTTCTTTTGAAGAACACAAATCAGAAACTTTTAGAGTTTCGACACGAAATAGACAAACAGATCGGCTATAGTATTATGCCGCCACGGTAAGACCGTATTGGAAAATACTTAAGCAGTAAGTTTCATATGTACTTGAAAGAGTATAGTATTCTTTCAAATGAGGACTCCTCCCGGAACACGTCAAAGTGACGGTGTGTCCGAACGGATTAACCGAATCATGTTAGACATGATAAGGCTAATCATGAGTCGCTCTGAGCTACCATTTCCTTCAAGGATAAGTTTTAACAGTGCAAGAACTATTTAGAATAAGGTTCCATAATAATCTGTTTGACAGATTTACATATTAGGAAATGAACAGGGAAGAAACGAGGTTTCTCATTCCTGATAATTTGGGTATGCCAGGCATAACGTTTGGATGATACCAAACTTAGGACCCAAATTGGATAAGTGCCAATATAGGTTATCCTAAGGGAAACCATTTGTATAGTACTTATAAATCTCACATGAGAACAATGTGATTGTTGCTCACCATGCGGTTTTTTCCTGAGAGGAATACCGATATGCAGTGGTCAGTGGGAGGATAGTGATACTCGATGAAAATCGGAGTAATACTGTTCAAGGCACAAGGTCCGTAATGGAACACAAATAGTTCATCAATGATGAATCTGTACCATTAATCTTCGAATACACAAGAACTGAGTAGATCGGAAAGAGTCAGAAAACGACATAGGGTATGGGTTTCTGATCTAACCTCATAAAGATATCAATCTTATGAAGGTATATCCACCGACTACGTTTTGAGGAAATGATACGAGGTATCGACTCCCTATTATGGCAAAGTTCCATGAATCCGAAATGGATTCCATGTATAAAAACTATTGAATACTAGTTGTTGTACCACAAGGCATTGTGCCTATTGGTACATTAAACGTCTTCAAGGAAGACATACATGGAAGGCAACATACCAACGTACAAAGCTGGGCTTTTGACGGAAAGGTATCGTTATCAACATTGTGTTAATAACGGTTCAACCTTTTGCCTGTTGCCATGGTAAATCCATTTTGAAGATGCTTGTTGATAACTGCGTATTTCATTTATGAAATGTGTCAGTTGCAGATCAAAATCGCTTTCCTGAAAAGGAAACCTTTTGGAGGATGCTTACAACATCCTGACGATTTTGTATAACCGACAAACAAGGTTTGTAGGTTATTCGATCCATGTTTGGATTGAAGCAAGCATAGGTTCTAGGAATTATCGTTTTGATGTAATCATAATGGAGTATGATTTAATTCAAAACGAAATGATTCTTGTGTATATAAGGAGGTTAGTGGGAGAGCACTGATAATTAAATTCCCATAAAACAATCGGTGAAAGCTTGGCTTTCATAGATATTCTTTCATAGAAATTCTTCGTAGAATTCTGCGGAGTAACAACCTTTATTCGAGGAATAAAGATCTACTGGGATAGATTTGGAGTTGTTACAACACTCTCTGAAATTGTACATTAAAATGTACTTGATGGTGTCTCATACGCTCGAGCATATGTAGTCACGATCAGGTCAGTCCAAGTGATAGTCACTGGATTGAAGATTAAGAACATCTGTTAGTATCTGAGAGAACTAAAGATGCTGTCTTAAACTATGGAGATGAACAACTTGAAGTGACTGGGATCACCGCTGCAAGTTTCCAAACAATTAACTACTACGGTACTATAAAGTTTGAATAACGGGACAGTGAGCTGGAAATCTTCCGAGCAAGATAACTATTGCCGAATAAACAACAAATGCGGATTATTGCTGCAGGTGAGGCAGCAATAGAAGCCATTTGGATCGAAAATAAATCTAATTAGATTAGATATAGTTCTTTTAGCAGCTGAGCTAGGCGTCAGCACATGCTAAGGAATTAAAGGTCTCATCGACGATCCAGATATATACTTCTATATCATCTGATTCGTTCGGATCATACATCGTGGTGATGTGATGATCGTATAAATCGCGTCAGAAGATAATTACGCAAATCTGCTGACGAAAATCTTTTCTCAGCAATTTGAGCGAACCGTACATAGTTCGGGTGTGGGACACTTGAGTGACTGGCTATGTGCCAAGTGAGAGATTGTTGGATAATATGACCCATAGCGTCACTATTTGTACAGATCACGGTGTTGTTGTACAAATTAACTATGTGACAAGGAAATTGCACTCTCATCATTTGTGATTAAATCACCATAGATATATAAATAAAGAGAGGTCCCTATGATTAGTTCCTGGATTGAGAATGATATGAGACAGTATCAATCCCCGAAGGATTAATCATTAAAAATCCCTAGCCGGAGTATTATCGAGACTGGACATCGATAATGCGGAATAGGCTAGTATTGCACTTGTGTGCGTTGTGAGGGCACAACGGCATAGTTCTCATATATATAAGTGTTGGATACTTATGCAAGTGCGATAGGAGGTCGTGTTTCACCGATGGTACGGGAAACAGCTTCGCTCTGGATAGACCCTTCAGAATCCCATTGGTATTATGACTATGTGTCTATGGGAGGCCGAAATCAAGGTAGGTGTGTAAAGTCTTAACCTGAGACTTACATCGCTAATACTTACGATAATCGGTAGACTTTGGTCTTGTTGGTACAGGGCTTTAACCGGTTCTGCGTACACCACTTCTGGGTTTATCAGAGAGTCGTAGTGTATTGGGTGTGATGTCAAGACGGAAGTATCACTTCAGTCATAGTGGAGATGATGTCACGCTGGATACGGTACTAATGCTCTTGAGTGATGCGCATCCAATCATGATATTATGACCAGGTCATGAATATCTGATTATAGAGACTAGTTACCAGACATCCGACATGTGCTTCGGACGGGGCAGACACTTATCCAGCCCCAGCCCTAGCACGTGACTATCCAATACTGGGCCGATATACACAATACTACGGTACACTACGCTTGATACAGATCTATATATTCCTGTAAGAATATTTCTGGAGAATTTGGTAGGCATGGCGCTTTGCTAGAAGCCAACCTTGTCTTGTAAATCGGTATAAATGTAGTACGAGGTACTTACGTGTTCGGATAATCCGACGACCGTATTTACTGCCAACATATCCGGAGATCTCATGGGTCGCTTCCTGAAGATTCACCGATGATGTATAACTCGCACTTAATTAATCTAGGATTAATTAGAAGAGAGAGAAAATTAATCTGGGATTAATTGCGGAGATATTTTATCTGGGATAAAATATTAATTAAAGAGAGAGAACGATTAATTTGGAATTAATCGATAAAATAATATATTTGATATATTATTAGAAATTGGATTTCGACGCGGAATTAAAATTAGATTTTAATTCGGGCGAACGAATTAATTTAGAATTAATTCGTTAGCGACGTGAATAGTGATTTCGCTAGGCGTAATCATTTAATTACGACGCGACGAAAAATTCGTTAATTTGGAATTAGCGAACCCGAGCCCGGGATTATTTGCGAGCGCATTCGCATTTCGAATTCGAGTGCGGCACGCAAGTCAAATCGTGCGTCAAAGCGCTAGTCACATCAAGCGTCAAATCAAATGTCACTTTGAGTGATATGACATGTTGTCACTTGATTTGAGTGATTGATGTAGAAGTTGAAAAAGCAACATTTGCTTTTTACTTTTTGACTTTTGAATTAAAGTAATATATATGTTTTATTTAATTTACTTGGTAAATATAATAAACATATATATTAAAGCTTTATCTTCTCTCTCTCACATGCAAGACATACGGTCTTCTTCTTTTCCCTCTCTTTTCTTCTCCCTCTGATTCACGGCTTCACTGCCAATTTCTTCTCCAAAAATTTCTGGTTTGACCGAAATTTTGAGAACAAATGAAGAAGAGTAGTGCTAGCACACACATGGGTTATATTATGGTGATAGGGAAACGAATTTGTGAGCTTGGAAAGCTTGAAGCTTTGAGCTTCCATGGAGTCTTTCATGGCCGATTATTGGAGCCTCAAAACAGCCCCCAACCGAGCAGTCCACTGCATGAGGAAGCTATTGCCGAGCTTGGAGGGAGGCAAAAACGCAACTTGTTCTTCATTTCATCAAAACCCGTTCAATGTGAGTTTATTCCGCACCTCATTTGATGTGTATTCACTCATTTTTTTTGCATGATTTATGATCTTGGGACTTGATTGAAACTCAACAGAATGGTTATACTCAGTAGTCTACTGTAGATTCTGAGGAAACTTGTCTCTAGTTGCACTGATTGAACAATTAAAGATATGTTGGTTAATGATAATATTAAACTATGTTTTTGGCTAAAGAATGCAAAATGGCGTTCTTGAGTGATTTCTTCGAATAAGAGATCCGTTGTGATTTCTTTGTTTGAAGAGTTCATTCTAGAATGGCCCTAGAGTTTGTATTATGCTAAGATCACAATTTGATATACTAGCTTATGGAGCCTATTGTAGACTTAGATAAGCTTTACGAAAATTCATGTTCTCTGATTTTGATATCAGTCAGATTGTCTGGTTTTATCGAAGTATAAAGAATAATACGTATTTGTCAGTAGGGTCAGTGGGAGCGTACAAATTTCTTTCTAGTATTACATATCCTTAGTCTATTTTTCACCGTGAGAGCAGTGAGAGTAGTCTCTGTTATATTTGATAAAAAGTTTTATATAAGATATAAAACTGAGAGACTTAAGAGAAACTCCCATTAGTCGCATATTAGATACGATTTAATAAAGGACATAATAAGACTATCTGTATGATAGTTAGTATAACTGTTTGACAGTTAACGTGTCTTTTATATATATAGTATTCATCTTTCGTAAATGATGATTCCTTTGTCGAAAGAGAGATTGATTGAAATGTCTAGTCAATCTTATGCATCATAGGATGATGGCGTAATGAATACTATATTATGTTCGATTAACGATATCAATTTAATCATAATTATTACGAGTTATTTTGATATGTTGTTGACCATATGATGGGTCTAGAAACATGTTTTTTGTGATCTTTGAGATATTAAGAACGAATTTCATATTCATGGAGAATTTAGTCAGCAACCATAAGGTCAGATTAGTTTTGATCCTAATTATGACATTAGATGGCCTGTATCATATAAAGTTAGAAAAGATGCAGTGGGAGTGTCACTGTTGATTCTATTGAACTAGTGGAATCAGTTGCGACTTTTGAGGTACTGACTTAAGAAGTTGCAAAGTGACCTCAATGATTAGAAGTGTTGATATTAGTTTTGTGCTTGTGGTTCTCTTATAGTATTTGGATTTGATCCATATATACTTAGACAACTCAGTAGGCGGTTGTCTTATAGTATTTGGATTTGATCTCTAAATACATTAGATGTAACATCCCAGATTTTTTGGACAGTTCTCGGACTGAAGTTATAGTCTCGGAACGAGTCGATAATAAAGAATAGGAGTACAAGTGATGATTTATGGATCAAAATAATATAAAGTGAAGATTGTCGCGTTAAAAGACGCGTAGTTTCAAAGAAATCAGTTACGCGATTTTTATTATACGCGTAAAGTTTGCGGTTTTGGTCACGGAAATAGAAAACGATCTCTGATTGAGTTGATTCTTGAACCATCAGACTCGTTTTTCCGAGACGAACAACTTTTGCGTTGAATAATTTTCCAAATTCACGCCGGAAAGGTTTAAAAATCGCATATTTCCGAAATTATCCTTTCAAGTGGGCCCATTTTGGTAAATTTTGATGGGAGATATTTTTTTTTCTGGTTTTTAAATAAGAAATGAAATAAAAAAAAAAGAAAGAAACAAAGCATTTACGTGAGAAGAGAGGGAGGAGAGAGAGAAGAAGAAAGAAGCTCACGCCGGCAGCCTCCGGCCGGCATCACGGCGGCGGACCACCGGCGCTTGACGCGTCCGGCCACGGCACACCAGTTGGTGGCCGGCGCCGTCGCTGGAACCGTCGGAAACGGCGAGAAAATGGAGGAGAGGGGGAGTTAAGTGGGTTTCGCGATCCCGGCTCATCGGTTCGTTTCACGGCCCGAGCCACCTGTCAAATTGAAGCACTCGAAGATTACTACGAGTATGCGGAGTCGATTTTGCCGAACAGCGGCCGGTTGCACGTAATCGAGGAGGGAACGCACGCGTGTACTGTAGCACCCAGATGAACAGTAGCTCCGATCGGAATTCCGACGACACCAGCGCATTCGTATGGCCGTTGGGAGTCCGAATATGCCCTAAGAATTTCGGTACGACTCTCCGTTAAAAATGTGTTATTTTAAAGTTTATCGATTTATATTCGGATGCTTCTAGTAGTTCCGTAGTGTAGCGAATTGACATGAAATGAATTGGATGTGATATAATATGTTAAAACGATGCATGTGGTAGAATCCGGGCGGAAACAGAAGAAATTAGATTGATCCAGTAGAATTAGCGAGTTTTCGGTAAAACAGAGTTTCTAGCGCGGCTATGGTCTAATGACCGTGATCATGAATATGACCTAATTATGATAATACGAAGATAATTAAATAGTTCCGGATAAGTTCGGAGGGTTCGAGACCCTTCCGTAGCGTTTGCGGAAACTTTTCCGCAAGACTTAAAAAGAGAATTTAAGTAACCGAATTAATTTAGAACAGTGTGTAATGACTTAGAATGAGTATTATAGTGATTTTAGATGAATCGGAAAAATCCGACAAGTTTCGGATTTGATTTGATTATTCCGGGAAGGTCCGAAGTTTATTATATAAATGTTTAAAGTTCCGCAAATAGCGGTTCTGATCGCGTTTTATGATTTTTTTTACAAACATCCCCAGTGCGCGTCGTGATGCTAGCCCTTGTGCGTCACGACGCCGGCCTGTTTTCCAGAATTCTGTGCTTGTTTTTCAATGTCCATTTTGCCCCAAAAACACCATAACACTTCTATATCACAATCATTGCACAAACTAATCTATTGAACTTAAAATTCACACGTTCTACATCAAGTTATGCTTTTTCAAAGGATTCCAAGCTCTAAGATTAGTTTCCCTATCACCTTGTATTGATTCTTTAGAGTGCTAGCTCTTGGTAATTTTGCAACAAAATCACCTTCTCATTCCCTTGTGTATTCGGCCAAGTGAAAGAAAAATGGGAGAGTCCAATTTTTTTTTGCTAATTTGCGTGAATGAGAGAGAGTGATGGAGTGTGTTGACTTGATTTCTTTTATGTATTTGATTTCAAAAATCAAATTGAAGGTTTACCAAATTTTTGGTAATAAGTCAATCATGTCACTTTAACTTGGAGTGTAAAACAAGTTAAAATCATTCTCACCAAAACCCATCACTCAAAGTGACAAGTGATGTGACTAATGATGTGACATGTGGGCCCCATTTGATTCGAAATCCGAGTGGGCCCGCAAACACTCCCGGGTGTGGTTCGCTAATTCCGAATTAACGAATTTTCTGTTGGGACATAATTAAATCAAATTTAATAAAATAATTATGCCATGCAAAATTACTATTCACATCGCTAGCGAATTAATTCTAAATTAATCTGTTTGCCCGAATTAAAATATAATTTTAATTCCGCGTCGAAATCTAATTTCGTTTAATATATCGAATATATTATTTTATCGATTAATTCCAAATTAATCGTTCGCTCTCTTCAAATAGTATTCTATCCCACATAAAATCTCTCTGTAATTAATCCCAGATTAATTATGCTTGAATCATACATCATCAGTGAATCTTCGGGAAGCGACCCAAGAGATCCCTGGATATGTTGGCAGTAAATCCGGTCGTCGGACTATCCGAACACGTACGTACCTCGTACTACGTTTTTACCGATTTACGAGACATGGTTGGCTTCTAGCAAAGCACTGTGCCTACCCAATTCTCCAGAAATATTCTTAATGGAATATATAATCTATATCAGGCGTAGTATATGTAGTATTGTGTATAGCGATCCAGTATCGGATGTCACATGCAAGGCCTGGGGCTGGAATAGTGTCTGCCCCATACGAAGCATATATCAGATTACAAGCAACTAGTCTCTTTAAATCGGATAATCATGACCAAAGCATATTATCCCGATGGTTGCAACCAATTTAGAGTACCAGTTCTGTATCCCTGCATGATCATCATCTCCATATGACTGAAGTGATACTTCCATCTTGACATCACACCCAATACACTACGATTCTCAATAAACCCAGAAGAGGCGTACACAGAACCTGTTAAAGTCCTGGACGACCCAAACCAAAGCGTATTGATTGACGCAAGTACTAGCGATGCAAGTCTCAGGTTAAGACCAAATACACCTACTCTGATGCAGATTCCCATAGACACATATTCATACTACCAATTGGATTTCACAGGGTCTATCCAGAGTGAAGCTGTTTCCGTACAATCGGTAAACACAACCTCCTATCACACTTGCATAAGTATCCAATACTTAAATATATGAGAACTATGCCGTTACGCTTCCATAACACGCACAAGTATAATACTAGTTTATTCCGTATTATCGATGTCCAGTCTTGATAATACTACGACTAGGGATATTTAATGATTAAACTTTTGTGGATTGATACTGTCTCATATCTTATCAATCCTGAACTAATCATAGGGACTTTTATCATTTATATATTTAAGTAATCAAATTACAAAATGATAAAATGCAATTTCATTGTTACATAATTAATTTGTACAAAAACCACAATGTCTTTTACAAATAGTGACGCTATGGGTCATAATTGTCTAACAATCTCCCACTTGGCCTATAGCCAGTCACTCAAGCATCTAATACCTGAACTATGTACATGTCGCTCAAACTTTTGTTGAGGAATAGCTTTCGTCAGCGGATCTGCAATGTTATCCTCTGATGCGACCTTCTCGATCTTTACATCACCACGATGCATGATCTCACGAATCAGATGGAAACGTTGAAGAACATGCTTGGATCGTTGATGAGACCGCGGTTCTTTAGCCTGCGTTATAGCCCCGTTATTGTCACAATACAATGGAATGGGCTCAGCTGCTAACGGAACTACTCCTAATCCAATTAGGAATTTTCGGATCCAAACTGCCTTTTTTGCTGCTTCAACTACATCAATATACTCTGCTTCTATTGTTGAATCGGCAACAGTCTCTTGCTTGGAAGATTTCCAGCTTACTGCTCTGTTATTCAAACAAAATATATACCCAGACTGCGACTTACAGTCATCTTTGTCGGTTTGGAAACTTGCATCGGTATACCCAGTTACCTCAAGTTCTCCATCTCCATAGATTAAGAAGGCATCCTTAGTTCGTCTAAGATACTTAAGGATATTCTTAACCGCCATCCAGTGACCATCACCAGGATCGGCCTGATAGTGACTACACATGCTCAAAGCATACAAGACATCTGGTCGCGTACATATCAGGGCATACATGATCGATCCGACTGCCGAGGTGAACGGTATCCGACTCATGTTGTCTCTCTCATCTTGATTTTTAGGACACATGTCCTTAGATAGAGTGATGCCATGTGACACTGGCAATAATCCCATCTTGGACTGATCCATGTTGAATCTCTTTAACACTTTGTCAATGTACATACTCTGGGAGAGTCCAAGCAGCTTTCTAGATCTATCCCGGTAGATCTTTATTCCTAGAATAAATGATGCTTCTCCCAGATCCTTCATGGAGAATTTTAATGAAAGTCAAGCTTTCACCGATGTTAACATGGGAATGTCATTGCCAATTAGCAATACATCGTCAACGTAAAGGACAATGAATGTCAGTGAACTCCCACTAACCTTCTTATATACACAAAGATCATCCTCATTTTGAACGAAATCATATTCTTTTATGATCTCATTAAAACGTTGGTTCCAAGAATGCGATGCTTGCTTCAATCCATAAATGGATCGATTTAACTTACAAACCTTGTTTGCAAGTCTAGGCATGACAAAACCGTCAGGCTGTTGCATATAAACATCCTCCAAAAGGTTTACGTCAAGGAAAGCGGTTTTGACGTCCATCTGCCATATCTCGTAATCGAAATATGCAGCAATAGCAAGCATTATCCGAATAGATTTAATCATGGCAATGGGTGAAAAAGTTTCGTCGTAATCGACACCATGTCGTTGACGATACCCTTTCGCTACAAGCCTAGCTTTATACGTTTGTATGTTGCCATCCGTGTCAATATTCCTCTTGAAGACCCATGGCAACCTATAGGCTTTACGCCTTCTCGTGCATCAACCAGTGTCCAAACTTGGTTGGTGTACATGGAATCCATTTCGGAATTCATGGCATCTTGCCATAAACCGGAGTCGATACCTTATATCGCTTCCTCATACGTAGTCGCTCCTCTTCCTCAATAAGATTAATATCCACATGATGTGAGATCAGAAACCCATACCTCTCAGGTTGTTTTCTGACTCTCTCCGACCTACGCGGTCCTTGTGTATTCGAAGATTGTGGTACAGTCTCATCCCTGATGGACTGTTCATATTCCGTTAAGGATTCTGTGTCAGGAATAGTATCACTCTGATTTTCATCGAGTTCTACTTTCCTCCCACTTATCACTGTATTTAGGAATTCCTTCTCAAGGAAAACCGCATGTAGAGCAACAAATATTTTGTTCTCTTGTGGGTGATATAAGTAATATCATTTGGTTTCCCTAGGATATCCTACAAATAGGCATTTATCCAATTTGGGTTCTAGTTTGGTACCTTCCAAACGTTTGACGTATGCCCAGCAACCCCAAATCTTCAGGAATGAGAAACCCGGTTTCTTTCCTTTCCATATTTCATATGGAGTCTGTTGAACAGACATTGACGGAACCTTATTCAAAATAAGTATTGCACTGTTCAATGCATATCCCCAGAAGGAAAAAGGTAGCTATGTGCGACTCATCATAGACCTTACCATGTCTAACAAAGTTCAGTTTCTCCGTTCGGACACATCGTTTAATTGCGGTGTTCCGGGAGGAGTCCACTGTGAAAGAATACCATATTCTTTCAAGTAATCAAGAAACTTATTGCTCAAGTATTCGCCACCACGGTCCGACCATAATGTCTTAATATTTTTACCGGTCTGTGTCGAAACTCTTTAAATTTCTCAAAAGTTTCAGACTTGTGTCTCATAAGATACACATAACCATAACGTGATGCATCATCCGTAAAGGTTACGAAGTATTCATATCCACCTTTAGCCTGGCTAGACATGGGCATTAAAAGGTGACTTAGGCATCTTGCCTAATAAACAAGATTCGCAGACGTCATATGAATTTGGATCAAATCCGTCCAAGTACCCACTCTTGTTTATGTGTCCTAGACAACAATGCCATATATAAGTTTCATCTTTGTTACTTACTTTAAGCCTTTTGTTTGTTACATTATATGTTTGAATTGATTTATATTCAAAATATAAGACCATTATTTGCATCAGCTGTGCAAATTTCTACATCATTTTTATACATAAAACACCCATGTTTCTAAATACAAAAGTATACCCACATTGGGTTAACATAGATACAGAAATTATATTCCTAGTCAAACTAGGTACAAAATAACAGTTTATAAGTTCAAGTACATGCCCCGAGGGCAGTTCCAAAACATAAGTGCCCACGGCCAAAACGGCAACTCGCGTTCCATTTCCAACACGGAGGTCAATCTCTCCTGAGGCCAGTCTTCTGCTAATCCACAGATCCTGCACATCAGTACATATGTGAGTACCACAACCAGAATCAAAAATCAAATTTTTAAAACTAGAAGTAGACATGTTTATTTCTATAACAAACATACCTATAGCCGGTGCCTTGCTCGCTTTAATCTCCTTCATGTGTGCCTTGTACTCACGGCAGTCACGCTTCCAGTGACCCCACTTCCCGCACTGCAAGCATACATCTTGGGATTTGTCATTGGGTTTCCCAGAACCCTTTGACGATTTGGCCTTGCCCTTCTTCTTATGCTTCTTCTTCTTAACACCTTCAGTCGTCTTGGGCCAAGCCCTCAGAGTCTGAGATGTTGAAGCATAGTGCGCCTCGCGCTTCTTGCCCTTAAGGAGCTCCTTTTCTGCCTCACGTAGAGTGGAAATCAACTCTCCAAGAGTCTGGTCTTGGTTCAACATGTTGTAGTTCATGACGAACCCGCTCCAAGTGTCGGGGAGAGACTGTAGGATCAAATCTACTGAAGTCTCAGCCTCGAAGACTATGCCCATCTGTCTGAGCTGCTCAATGTCAGCAATCATCTGAGAGACATGATGCTCAACAGACGTACCCTCTGACATTCGAGCGCGGAAGAGCTTCTTCTGCAACTCGTATCTTTGCGATCTAAGATTAGATCGGTGGAGATCGTGCAACTTCGCCATCATCTCATAGGGATCCAACCCATTGTTTTGACGACGGAATTGCAGAGTCATAGCGGAAAGCATTACCGATTGAGCAGTTGCATTATCATCGCTATGAGTCTTCCAAAGCTCTAACTCAAGCAACTGATCAGGTCGGGGCTTAGGCCCAGGAGGTCACTCTATTGTGTAGAGTAACTTCTCGGATCCCAGAACTATTCTGAGATTCATGTCCCAGTCTTGAAAGTTGGTGCCATTAAAGACATTGTCGCCCATGACAATATCCCTAATGCTCAATTTTCCAGTCATCTTAACCGCAATAATCCAACTATTCGATTAACGATGTTTGGGTATAGTCTAACTGTTACAAGAAAAATAATGATATATTAGTCAAACTAATAAAATAATTGACAAAATAATTTGAAAGCGCGTAAAGCTAAGTATTTGAACGAAATTACAAATTCAATACTAACCTCCCACTATTTTTCGGCGAGCCTCTAACCCTCTATTGAGTACTCGGGAAACCTAGTTTCCTAGTGGGCTAGGATCCCGTTAAATAGCACCACCCTTGACTTTGGCCAACAAGCTGTATGATATTTAACTAGGTAGATCTCTAAGATCAATTGGATCTCATCCAATTCCTAGATTCGGTAGGTGGACCTCCATGTCCGAAACATATACAATACATATGCCAATATATCCAATATATTTTCCTAACCTTTTTCCTCTGAATCAACTAAGCCTTGGCTTTGGCACAACAAGCTTAATGATTCCAGTTAAGCGGAACCCATTGACTTTGGAAAGCTTCGTAATCGATGTCGATGGACAAGAAGTGATCTTGACTTTGGCCAACAAATCACAACTTGGACAAGACACCGATATGGAACAAAGCCTTCATGATTCAAACACATCCGCGATGGACAAAGGCTTGACTTTGGCCAACAAGCCAGTGCCAATCTTGGATCTTGAGTAAGAATCACTCAATGGAAGGAAAAACGCTTAATATGTTTTGAGGGTATTTTCACGTAAATTGGCAACCAATTTATTATCTTTGTTAGGTCTCATCATACACCCTTAAACATGCATTCTAAAAGCATAATAAGGCGCGGAAATAAATTAATAATGATATGCGGATGGATATCTCACAGATTATTCCTAGATGAATCACTCAATTTCCTCTCCCCGGCTAGCACTATTCTTTTTTCTACCCAATTACATAATGCAATATGAGAAACATCATTAACATTGAGGGGAATTAGATGAGAAGAGAATACAAAGAATCAAGAGAGATAAGGCTGGACAGGCAGGTCCAATTAAATAAATTCTAAATTTACAACAATTTCCAAAATTACCATTTCCCTTCTAATATCCATCCGATATACGTTATTCATTCAACACATCCATGTATTCATTCATAGCATGTTATTCAATCAATCTAATCCAATTAATTAATCTTTGAATTAAGTGATCATCCAATGTTCAAACAACAATTTGGTTTTGCGCGAGTCAAACTCGTTTGTGAATAAGTACTCGAAGTATGAATTCTTGAATTATATCGAACTACAATTTAAATCTAATTTAATTCGTATTCAATACTAATTATATTATTTAATTCCAAATTAAATATCTACACTTTTTAATGCGCTTTAACGACTTAGATTCCAAATCTAATCTAAACGGGTCTCAAAGCCCAATTAACATCCAATGTTGTTTAATTAAAGTCCAATGGGCTTTCAATTGATTTCACAAGGCATGGACTTTGGTCAATATGGGTCAAACCCAAATACCAAAGCCCAATTAAGGAATCACCCTTATTTGCCAAGAAACCGATTTCGGCCCATTAGGCCCAATTAAACTTTTAAAGCCCATTTGTTATATTTGGACTTAATGGAATGGTTTAGGCCCAATTTGGATCCAATCCATTTGGCCCAAACCAACTTGGCCTAACCAAGCCCATTTGCCCAAATACAACAATTATAAGCCCAATTCAAAATCAAGCCCAATTTATTAAATTCCAATTTTTAAAAATTCATAATTTAATAAATCAAAGTGTTTAGCCATGATTAATCTTTTAAATTAACATTTCCAAAAAACTAATCTAATCCATTAATCATGCCTTTCATCATCAACACATGTCCAACATAATTGATTCAAAAATCATCTCATTTTATGATATATATAGCTCACGGCATTGGTGGGTATTTTTAATTCGATTTCGTTTTCAATCCAATTGAATTAAAAATCAACATTATCCCAAGTCTTTCATCTCATCCAATGATCAAAAGAACAAAATACCATGACTTTTAGGGTAATCATGCATTCGGCCAAGCCTATGGTTTGGGGAAAAATTAATCCAATTCATATTTCATGAAATTGATCATGCATAACACTATGTTATCATCATTCAAGCATACTTAATCAAACAATTTCATCAAATCATGGTCAAATCATTTTTACCCAAATTTTTAGCATATGAACCCTAATATTTGTCATGCTCAAATTAGGCTCTAATACCATTGTTGGTTTCTAATATAGTCCCAAGATCATATTTGAACAATAAAAAGAATGAATACAAAATGAAGTGAGGCGGAAACACACTTACATTGAACGGATTTGAGATGTGTTGAGAAGAAAAATGAACTCCTAGTCCTCTAGTAGTTTTCGGCCAAGGTGGTCTCCAAGTGTAGGTCTCCATGCTCCAAGCTTTTTCAAAGGATTCCAAGCTCTAAGATTAGTTTCCCTATCACCTTGTATTGATTCTTTAGAGTGCTAGCTCTTAGTAATTTTGCAACAAAATCAGCTTCTCTTTCCCTTGTGTATTCGACCAAGTGAAAGAAAAATGGTAGTCCAATTTTTTTTGCTAATTTGCGTGAATGAAAGAGAGTGATGGAGTGTGTTGACTTGATTTCTTTTATGTATTTGATTTCAAAAATCAAATTAAAGGGTTACCAAATTTTTGGTAATAAGTCAATCATGTCACTTTAACTTGGAGTGTAAAACAAGTTAAAATCAATCTCACCAAAACCCATCACTCAAAGTGAAAAGTGATGTGACTAATGATGTGACATGTGGGCCCCACTTGATTCGAAATCCCAGTGGGCCCGCAAACACTCCCGAGCTTAGGTTCGCTAATTCCGAATTAACGAATTTTCTGTTGCGACGTAATTAAATCAAATTTAATAAAATAATTATGCCAAACAAAAGTACTATTCACGTCGCAAGCGAATCAATTCTAAATTAATCTGTTTGCCCGAATTAAAATCTAAATTTAATTCTGCGTCGAAATCTAATTTCGTTTAATATGTCGAATATATTATTTTATCGATTAATTCCAAATTAATTGTTCTCTCTCTTCAAATAGTATTCTATCCCAGATAAAATCTCTTCGTAATTAATCCCAGATTAATTATGCTTGAATCATACGTCATCAGTGAATCTTCGGGAAGCGACCCAAGAGATCCCTAGATATGTTGGCAGTAAATCCGGTCGTCGGACTATCCGAACACGTACGTACCTCGTACTACGTTTTTACCGATTTACGAGACATGGTTAGCTTCTAGCAAAACACCGTGCCTACCCAATTCTCCAGAAATATTCTTAATGGAATATATAAACTATATCATGCGTAGTATACGTAGTATAGCGTATAGCGATCCAGTATCGGATGTCACATGCAAGGCCTGGGGCTGGAATAGTGTCTGCCCTGTACGAAGCATATATCGGATTACAAGCAACTAGTCTCTTTAAATCGGATAATCATGACCAAGTCATATTATCCCGATGGTTGCAACCAATTTAGAGTACCAGTTCTGTATCTTGTGTGATCATCATCTCCATATGACTGAAGTGATACTTCCATCTTGACATCACACCCAATACACTACGATTCTCAATAAACCCAGAAGAGGCGTACACAGAACCTGTTAAAGTCCTGGACAACCAAAACCAAAGCGTATTGATTGTCGCAAGTACTAGTGATGCAAGTCTCAGGTTAAGACCAAATACACCTACCCTGATGCGGATTGCCATAGACACATATTCAGACTACCAATTGGATTCTGCGGGGTCTATCCAGAGCGAAGCTGTTTCCGTACCATCGGTAAACACAACCTCTTATCACACTTGCATAAGTATCCAATACTTAAATATATGAGAACTATGTTGTTACGCTTCCATAACACGCACAAGTGTAATACTAGTCTATTCCGCATTATCGATTTCCAGTCTCGATAATACTATGATTAAGGATATTTAATGATTAAACCTTTATTGATTGATATTGTCTCATATCTTATCAATCCGGAACTAATCATAGAGACTTTTATCATTTATATATTTAAGTAATCAAATTACAAAATGATAAAATGCAATTTCATTATTACATAATTAATTGTACAAAAACCACAATGTCTTTTACAAATAGTGACGCTGTGGGTCATAATTGTCTAACAAATGTCCCAAGACACTAGTTAGGCTTGTGGGGGGATGACGATATGTAACGGCCCCATACATCAGTTATTTTCCAGATGAGATTTTCCATGTAGTTTCAAGACTAGAGGGACGGTGATACGTAACGCCCCTAGATCCTAATTTCAGAGTCAGGATGACAGTATATATTAGAGCTCTTGTCTCCAGTTCAGTTACCCAAGGCACTAGCTAGGCATATGGGGGGACGGCGATACGTAACGCCCCCATACGTAAGTTATTTTTCAGATGAGATTTTCAGAACTACAGTTTTATGAAGGGTTTCAGAAAGAATTAATTTTACTAGAGAACTCAAAGCTTTACAGAAAGAAATAAGTTTCCAGAAAAGTTTTACAGAAAGGGATTTATTTTCAAACAAAAGAGTTTTCAGAAAAGATTGGTTTTCTTGTAAAATGAGATGATTTCGGTTTCAGAAAATAATTTTTCATAAGCATTTTATTTTTGTTTTAAATTGTCCACTCATTAGGTCGTTCAAACGATCTAACCCCCCCACTCATCAGTGTTTTATGTTTTTTAGGTCTACTCAGATGACGAGCTCGAGAGGATGGATACTGATGGCAGTCACTAGGGTTTTTGGCTCCACACATCAGTCATGTCTGAGGTATATGGATCAGTAAAAGTCAATGTTGTAATAGTTAAAGTACAAGTCGGGTTTAAGTTGCATGAGAGTCTTTACTTAAGGCTGTCAGAGTCAAAGTTACCAGAGTTTAGCATAGCAAGTTCAGAGTTGTAAAGAACAAAGATTTTTTAATTAATTTAAGTTGGGCATGTAGCCCTCCAGTGTAAGTGTGTGATTTGTTATTGTCAAATAACAAGAAAAGTAGTAGAGTTCAGTTAGTCAGTAAGTTAGTTAGAGGCTGAGGATGATAGAGTAACATGTCGCATGCCGGTAACATCTTCGAGAGGGGGATGTTACAAAATTGGTATCAGAGCATGGTCTAGGTAGTATGTGACTGCAGTGGGTAGAGTGTTGGGGTCTTGTATACGTTATATGCCCACTATACTCATATGTGAGGCACTACCTTTCCAGTATCTGATCCTCGAGTATGTCATCAAGTATTATAGAAATGTTAGTAAACTTGCCAAGAATCATTTGAATATCCATCCCTTAATATAAAACTAAAATCCTTATTCTAGTAGAATCTTTCTGTAACCATTCGTATATGATACCCGAAGTTCACACATGATAAGTGATATGAACAACTAGTGAAATTTGGAGAATATATATGGGAAGGTTTAAAAAGAAAAAAGCTAGAAGAAATGTAGAACTAGAAAGCAAAGAAAGACGTATATACTTAAAGTAAGTCGAGATACTACATTGAATTGAAATAGAATTGATAGTAAAGAAAATGCACGAGCTTGTAGTAGCAAAGAGAATAGAATGAGCAGAAACATATATAAAAATGACAGATAGACTCAAGTAAGGTTTCTTCCCTCCTCAGAAAATCCCATAAAGTATAACCAATAATTTTCGAGATCCATGTATACATAGCAAGCTTTCCGAATGATAAAAGGTAGCTAGAAAAGTAAAGAAACAAGAAATTTGATCTATTTGTAAAGATTTATAATAGGTTTAAGATACCTAGAATAACGTAAGGGTTTCATGTACCCTAGCCTAGAATCAAGACTAAGTAAACCGATATCGTACAAATGAGGAAATTGGCTATATTGGCAAAGGAGTCTAAAGTAGGTGAAATCGTAACTTGACCATTGTCTGACCCCGTAGAAGTACTGGATAGTAAAACATCCTAACAGGGTCCACCTCATACCTATTCTAAAATAGGTAATGGATTAAGCTAGGGCAATCGATATTGACACCAGTACAAAAGTAGTGAACACTGTTTGGCATTCAAACCTTATTGACCATAATAGACTAAGGTATCTGTAAGAAGACCCCGTACCAACCACAGTATACCACGAAATAGAAATAGAAAACCTTAAGAGATAAGACTACTAGATAGAGATCCATCAAAACTGTAGAAATCAGTAAGAGAGCCAAGTATAGCACATGGCGTAGACAAGCTCGCATAAAGCTTGCAACACCAGCAGAAGTCCATATAGTAGACCAACCATAGTAATAACCTGTATAACCCCTTGAAACATATCAATTAATTCAGAAATGTTGAAAACTTAAGGAATGGCAAGGAAGTCCAGTATAGGTCACGACATAGATAACGCAGCTCAAAGATTACAGCACAAGCATAAACCACAGAATAGTTGATAGATTTGTGTAACCCCAACCATATCAAGACTTATATGACCCTCAGTATTACATACGATAAATCTTCTCTACTACAATACCAACCCTAGTTAGTATTTAGACACTCACCCAAACTACTGCATAGCCTCGACAAGTAGTAGCAGAATCATTTTCCCCCATATCTCTAAAAGATGCGCATATCCGTCTCCTGAATCCAGAATTTAGTATAGCCCTAATTGCGTATAGTTAATGACTCAGCGGAACATATACAACTCTTGACAACACCCTAGCCAGATTAGTTGAATATATGAGAATCCATATGAGACATGTACGCAAACCTTTCCTGAAGAGCGGATACATTTTGGTAAATATGTCTTAATCTATTACCAAACCTAAGTGTTCAAAGAAGTGAGGACTCATAGAATTCGAGGACCTGAATAAGGTATAGCATATAACATTTATATGAGTGAAATGTGCATTTTTCGGGACTTTTCCAATCAAGCCAAATAGGGAACTAAGAAGAAGAATATGATGAAACTATCCAAAATAGGTAACAAAAAGAGTACAATAATGACTTGGAGTAAGCTTGTGCTTTGGAGAATTCCTAAAAAGAGATAGTACGAGTATCGATAAAATACCAAACTAGAAAAGAGATTAGACGTTGCAGTCAAATGGCCCTTTAGCATTAGTACTTCTATGTGATAACTCAAAATAGACATTGATTCCTCGACGCAGTATAACACCTTTAAGGCATGATGATCAGATTTGCACTTGTACACGTGTTCGTATATGTATATGATGATCAGATTTGCATAATTTGAGTATATAGAAATGGTAAATGGAATAAGCTATGGTTTATGTATTCGTATTAGCATGTGAATGTGTACGGTATTAGAATAAGTTCGTTATTGACTAATACAGGCGATATGCCTATATAGAGTTTGGGTTGGTTAAGTTTGATAAAAATGGGTATAAGTTAAGCTCTTCGTGAGTGGTAAAGGTACGTGATTGAAATGATTCTTATATGAATGGATATGTTTAATGGATAAGTTATGTATCAAAGATTTCCAAATAGAAATTCTGAAACTTAGTTTGTTTGATCGATAAGTGAAAGATATGATGACTGTTATAAAGTATGGCATCTGAATTCGTAGTAATATGTATATTCATATGTTTGATGTATATACATATGTATATGAGTATTTTGATGATGAGTTAGAGGCTTTGTGATATATGTGTCTGGTTTTCATATTCATCTGCTATATCTTATAATCATGATGAGTTAGAGGGTTTGTTAGCCCTTGTGCATCACAACGCCGGCCTATTTTCCAGAATTCTGTGCTTGTTTTTCAATGTCCATTTTGCCCCAAAAACATCATAAAACTTCTAAATCACAATCATTGCACAAACTAATCTATTTAACTTAAAATTCACATGTTCTACATCAAGTTATCAACTTCAAACAATTCTTTAAATCTCATTATCTATGTTTTAACTAAACCATTAAAACTTTCAAATTTTGGGTACTTAAGCTTTCCAACGATATATTATTCATAAAAGTCGGAGTTCGTATGAGAAAGTTATGGCCCAAATACCATGGGCTGGCTGGAGTGGAACATTATACAGTTTCGTTTCAGAATTTCAAGGAATTTACCGATTGTCCCCAAAGTCATTCCATGAATGTATATATGCTCGAACATTATACAGTTTTGTAAAACTCATCCCACGATGTAACAGTAATCAGAATTTTCGGTCGTTATAAATTCTCCCCCCCCCCAAATAGGATTCGTCCTCGAATCCTTTCCGGGGTTTAACTTGTGAATTTATCTTGATTCGAGAATACCTTGTGATTATACTATACTCATCTTCCTTACCTTTCTTTTTACTGCTGCTACACTTATCTTTCTTCTAGGTTTAAAATTTTTGGAAAACGCTTGTCATACTTTAACTATTCTTACGTATTAGGGAGATCTCATTTCTAACCCTCTATCTATATTCTTCTTTCATTATCTCAACTATTCATATAAATATCGGTTCCAAAATCATACTATGTTCGTGGCCTGCCATCTTACTCATCTTAGTTCTCTTTTGATTTGGAACCTCCATACTTCTTTATCGTGACAGCAATAACTTCTAAATATCCTTAAGAACTTCTATTACTCTTCATATTTAAAGTATCCCATAATACTTTATGTTATAACCAATAACCTTCACTTTCCTTTGACCTGTACTTTGGGTGCTTCAGCTATTCTACTTAAATGACTTTCCAAGACATACTTATCTTAACATTTATTATCTTATCTTAACCAACTATTTGACCTTCTCAGTTTTCCGCCTTACTATACCTTTTTTACTTATAAGCTTCCTCTTTCGAATCCTCACATTTATGATTATCTTTGGGTTTTGGTCTTCATGATTTATAACTAACCGCTCCAAGTTCTCTTGATGTCCCCTAATGTTTCTCATATTTAAGATGTTATATCATGGTAGTTCCTTCTCTGGTGATTCTTCTTGATTGGCTAAGGAGTTCTTGGCAAGATATCTATACTAAGCCTGATTATATGCACCTTTATACTAAAGTTATGTTCTTTATTACTATTTTAACACTGGTTACACTATTATGGTTTACTCTTCTACACCTTTGATTACTTTACTAGCACGATACAGTCATTGTCTTTCACATAACTTGTTCTTTATGCTTGGTTATATTACTTGTAAATCTTATCTTTACCCGAGGTTTGTTTATGCATATTATACCTTGATGATTTATTCACTGTGGCTAAGGCTATCTCAAACCCATGATGGTTTAGTTAACTTAAACTATAGCTAGCTACTTCTCAGATATCACAAGAGTTAAAATATAATAGAACTTGGGTTCTAATCCAACATTGAGAGCTCTCGCTGTGATGTACTTATGTCTTCGCTTACAAAGTATTTTTCTTATATTGCAGTCTCACCTTGAAAGTTCTACTTTCAAATCTTATGATTAATGTTCTTTTAATCTTTTTTCCTGCTCTATTCTATGCTTGAAACTTCTGTAATCTAAAGGTTTGGTATCCTTCACAGGTTCGTCTATTTTATGGGGCAATGTAGGCATTGCATTTTCGCATGTGAAACCCGATCATGAGTCTCAGTTGGAGGCACTACCTTTTTAGCTAAGGATATTGCGGGAAACGGAGGTCGGAAGGGGAAATTCAGAATAAGTACGTCATCAGATTCATTTCGCAAGTTCACTGTCTTCGTTAGTGCTGTGTTCGTTACTTCGTTCGAACGTCAGACAGATTGCGGGCGTTCGTGTAGCGTTCGAATGGGCGTTCGAACAGCGTCGGTATTTCTGGTTTTGCTGCTAGCCTCGCACCCCAGCCCAATTAGCCCACCAAAGCCCATAAAACACATCCCAATTAATAAAACACATTTAAAACACATGGAAATTAAATTAAATATTAATTAGATAATGTAATTAAATAAAATAATTAATTAAGTCATATACCAAATTACATAAAACAAATAAAATCTAAATAATCACCTACCAAAATAATAAAAATACTTACACAAATTAAAGAAATTGCATGCCTAATAAAGATAAATCAAATATATTATATACCAAACTTAACAAATATCATGCCTAATTAAAATCAATCATAACAAATTAAATATTTTGTATTCCTAATCTAGCCAAGATTTGTCCCCCCTCAATCTTTGACTTTCCTTGCTCAACACAAAATCAAATCCCTTCCTTGTGAGCAAGGTGAAGCCCTAGCCATTCTCTATATAAACAACCCCTAACCAAGACATGCACTCCTCTAGCTCATACATAAGACTTACACGAAAATCACAACACCAAGAACCCTAGCCACTCACGGCAATAGCAAGAAGCACAAACAACCCTTCTCTTCATCTCTCATTCTTTGGCCGAGAATACCACTATCCTTCATCCCCTCCATTGCCGAATTTTAATAGCCATTACACCACCAATACAGCCCCTAACCACCATTGAAAACCACCTCCATAAACTCCCCACACATCACCGAAAATACACCCCCAAAACAGCAGCCAAATCCTCTTAAAACAGTCCCTAAAATCCTCAAAATAGTAACATAAAAAACTGCATTCATAATCCTTAAAATAATCACACAAGACTACACTAAAAACCCATAAAAAAACACTCGGAACAGTCCGTTGAAACGTCAAAACAAGTGACCCGAACAGTGAGCAGCAAAGCAGAGGCCGAACAATAGCAGAACGGAGACCGAACAACAGGCAAAACAGTAAAATAGTGAGCTAAGACGCTAAACCAGTGAACTGGAGAAGTTGAGGAGCTGTACCCTTCTGACGTCCATGAAACGCAAGCCTGAAAGTTGGCAAAAAAGGTTAGACCTGAGGGTATTTTCTACACTAATTTGTTGTTTTATTTGTATTATTTATTGAGTATTGCTTGCATGATTGTCATGTTGAAATGCATGTTGTGGCCCTTGAGTAGATAAATATGCATGAATTAAAGATGTTGTATGTTGTGGCTTTGGAATAAAATGAGAGATGTGTCAACTCTCACGGTATATCGGATGGAAACCCGGACATAAATTTCATAGCCGATTCCGAATGGACAGTAGTATGATCTGTACTCGGGATACAACTCCACGTACCGCTTGAGTAAACGGCACCCTCTTTTGTTTTGTGTTGCTTTGGTTTATTTATTTTTCGTTACTTGAATTCTGCATGTTGCTTATTTATGCATGATTCAATCGAGCGCATGGGCTTAGTAAGTGCGATGAAAGGTCCCCTATTTGGAGGGGTTAAAACCCTTTACCATGATGCTTTGCCGCGCCGGTTGATGTGTGTTCAGTTGAATGCAAGATACGTTCAATCGGGCATACTAAGTTTGATAGTATTGTCTTTAAATTCTTTGTATGCATGATTCAATCGATCGCATGGGCTTAGTAAGTGCAATGAAAGATCCCCTATGGGGAGGGGTTAAAGCCCTTTACCACGATGTTTTGCCGCGCGTTTGATGTGTGTTCGGTTGAATGCAAGATACGTTCAATCGGGCATACTAAGTTTGATATTATTGTTTCTAATTCTTTCTATGCATGATTCAATCGAGCGCATGGGCTTAGTAAGTGCAATGAAAGATCCCCTATGGGGAGGGGTTAAAGCCCTTTACCATGATGCTTTGTCGTGCCGGTTAATGTGTGTTTGGTTGAATGCAAGATACGTTCAATCGGACATACTGAGCTTGACATTATTGTCTTTATTCTTTGTGTTGCATGCATCAGGCAAGGTTCCGTTCGAATGCGTTCTCGAACGCTACACGAACGCGAACCTTCTGTTTACCGTTCGAATGCGTTCTCGAACGCTACACGAACGCACACGCACTTTCTTAGTCTTATCACGCATCAGGTCCGGTTCCGTTCGAACGCATTCTCGAACGCTATACGAACACGAACCTTCTGTTTACCGTTTGAACATGTTCTCGAACGCTACGCGAACACGCACGCACTTTCTTAGTCTTATCATACATCATGTCCAGTTCCGTTCGAATGCGTTCTCGAACACTATACGAACGCAAACCTTCTGTTTACCGTTCGAACGCATTTTCAAACGCTACGCGAACGCGCACCCACTGAACTGAGTCCCTTTTCACCAGAGTTCATGCATAGTTTTCCAAGTAGCTATCCCTACGTATGATGAACCTGATTGCCCCTCTGTATTACGCAAGATTGTATTGGTGTCATTCATCTGCATTCCCCACATGTATGAGTACAATATGTTTAATATATTACAATTCATATACCTATGTCATGATAACATTTGAGTATTATTTCTTGTGGTATATCGGATGGAAACCCAGACATAAATTCCGTAGCCGATTCTGAATGGACGGTAGTACGGTCTGTACTTGGGATACAATTCCACGTACCACTTGGGAAGGTGCTCACATGTGTGCTTGTGTGGTTAGTATGTGTGCTTGTGTTTTCTTGAATATAATATGCCAATAAAGTTGTATGTTTCGCTACTTTGATGTACTTTCAAGCATGCAATCTTAGATGTGAACATATGTAAATTTAGGTGTAAGTTTTATTTTGTACATATGAATTTAGAAGCATGATACTCTTGGAAATAAGCGTTACTTAAGCCTGGTTAAATTATTATATAAATCCTTTCATTACAAGTGGCATAAGTAAGGGACCATTCCGAACCCAACGGTTTGAGGTCTTCCCTTGCGAGGGGTGAGTGCGACCTTAAATCTCATTTTCCCCCCGGTTCACACGGGTGGCGACTCCATTATTCTCTGATTTAGTCCCCCGTGGCTACTCCGTACTCCCGACTAAGCCGTGAGCTTGGGACAGCATGCGTCGCCCTGTTTCTGTGTCCCACAGTCTAGCGACTCCACTGGGGATAGAGAATCGGCCCCGAATATTGTCTTGTAATGATTGGATTTATGTTTTAATTGACCGTGTCTATAGTGGATAAAATGGGGGTTTAATCAAAGGCATTTTAAGGCTAGGTAATGGTTTGGTGTCTTCCTTCATTCACTACCTTTCTAGAAGGAAAAGCTGTGAAGGCACCTATATGGCCATCTACTCGTAGCCTATTGTGATGGACTAATTTGGAGGACTCGTTGTTTATTCCTGACACCAAGCGATAAGAGCCTAAGAGGCTTGGGTATTTAAGTGAACCTCGCTCTACCTTCCCTCTGGGGAATCTACAACGGAAAATCTATTTGACAGTCCGTCACACATCATAGCTCATTGGCACGTACCTTAGTGTATAAAAAAGGGTGCGCTCACTTGGTTGCTCGAACCCTTGATTGGGGAGACCTAGTTGTGGGCCATCCTTCGCCGACGAGAGCCTTTGTCTATACTCCTGCGAACCCACCTATAGACTGAGTTTGCATGGTTAAAGTAACAATTATTTCCTTGAGTATGTGCTAGTGGACCATCCTCATTGGATGCAGTTGGACCATTGTCAGAATGCGGACTTGCTGGGCCATTTAAACTGGGGCGAGTTCGTACCTTATGACCATTGGGCCCAAAGCTTCTGAAATGTTGATGGGCCATTCCTAGAAATTATTACTTTATGTTTGCATTATCTTTTATGTTGTGTGTGAGAACATCGTCGTTTGGATCATTTGGACCATTTGTCATGAGATATTGGTTGTTGGGCCATTAACTGGGACAAGACGTATTTTATGACGGTTGTGTTGGTTACTATATATGTCCCAAACAAAGATTAAGCATATGAAATACTATAAATGAATATATATAAAAGACTTGAAGCATGGCGGAATCATACTTACAAAGCTATGTGATGAAGAAGATGATCAAATGGTGGAAGCTCCAAGTGTTGGAAGATTCGGCCAAGAGGAGGAAGAAGACTTGAAGCTCCAAGCTTTTGTATTCCAAGCTCTTTGATGGTTTCCCTATCACCTCTTTTGATCCCTTGCTTGTGCTAGCAAAAATGGAGAATAGAAGATCAAATCTTCCTTTGTCCTTCCATGGAGTTCACGGCAATGTGAAAAATTTAGAGAGAAAGAGTTTTTGTTTATTGAATTTTTATTTGTTTTACCAAAAAATCAATTTATATTTATGCCATAATTTTATTAAATTAATAATAAATCTATGACACAAACCATGCAATGGCTTAGAGTGTCAAACACTCAAACTCCATGCAAAACATTTGAGTGTAATGCACACTATCACCATGCAATGCCTTATCAATTAAATAATGCATATAATGACAAGTGTCATGTGGGCCCCACACGTTTCCCAATGAAAGTGGGCCCACGTCCACTCACGCGTTCGGGTTCGATATTTCCGAAATACCGAGCTACGTCGCGACGTTAATTAAATCGAATTTAAAAATAATTGCGCCTGGCGAAATTATTATTTACGTCGCTAACGAATTAATTCTAAATTAACTCGTATGCCCGAATTAAAATCTAATTTTAATTTCGCGTCGAAATCGAATTTCGATTATTATATCGAATACAATAATTTTATCGATTAATTCCAAATTAATCGTTCTCTCTCTAATTAGGCACTTTATCCAAGATAAAGTTTCTCCGCAATTAATCCAAGATTAATTAAGTCCGAATCAAATATCATAGGTGAATCTTCAGGAAGCGACCCAAGAGATCTCCGGATATTTTGGCAGTAAATACGGTCGTCGGATAATCCGAACACGTACGTACCTCGTACTACGTCTTTACCGATTTACAAGACAAGGTTGGCTTCTAGCAAAGCGCCATGCCTACCCAATTCTCCAGAAATATTCTTATAGGAATATAAGATCTGTATCAAGCGTAGTATACCGTAGTATTGCGTACATCGATCCAGTATCGGATGATCACATGCTAGGCCTGGGGCTGGAGATGTGTCTGCCCCGTACGAAACATATATCGGACATCAAGCAGCTAGTCTCTTTAAATCAGACAATCCTGACCTAGTCATATTGTCCCGACGGTTGCAACCTTTTATAGAGTACTAGTTCTGTGTCCTGCGTGATCATCACCTCCATATGTCTGAAGCGATACTTCCATCTTGACATCACATCCAGTACACTACGATTCTCGATAAACCCAGAAGAGGTGTACACAGAACCGGTTAGGGTCCCCAACCACCAAAACCAAAGTTTACCGATTGTCGCAAGTACTAGCGATGTAAGTCTCAGGTTAAGACCATATACACCTACCCTGATGCGGCCTCCCATAGACACGCAGACATACTACCAATGGGATTCCGCGGGGTCTATCCAGAGCGAAGCTGTTTTCCGTACCATCGGTAAAACACAACCTCCTATCGCACTTGCATAAGTATCCAATACTTAAATATATGAGAACTATGCGTTGTGCCCTCACAACGTGCACAAGCGCAATACTAGTCTATTCCGCATTATCGATGTCCGATCTCGATAATACTCCGACTAGGGATATTTAATGATTAAACTTTATGATTGATACTGTCTCATATCATCTCAATCCAGTATTAATCATATGGACTTTCGCCATTTATTATCAAAGTAAATATTATTACAAAAAACGGCAAAAGGCAATTTCATTATCACATAGTTAATTTTGTACAATAATACAATATCATTTACAAACAGTGACGCTATGGGACATAATGTCTAACAATCTCCCACTTGGCCTATAGCCAGTCACTCAAGCATCTAATACCCGAACTATGTATGTGTCGTTCAAAAACTTGCTGAAGAACAGCCTTCGTCAGCGGATCTGCAATGTTGTCATCTGATGTGACCTTCTCGACCTTTACATCGCCACGATGTATAATCTCCCGAATCAGATGGTAACGTCGAAGAACATGCTTGGACCGTTGATGAGACCTTGGTTCCTTAGCCTGTGCTATAGCCCCGTTATTGTCACAATACAATGGAACGGGCTCAGCTGCTAACGGAACTACTCCTCCTAATCCGATTAGGAACTTTCGGATCCAAACTGCCTCCTTTGCTGCTTCAGATGCAGCGATGTACTCCGCTTCTGTTGTTGAATCGGCAACAGTATCTTGCTTGGAAGATTTCCAGCTCACTCTGCTCCGTTATTCAAACAAAAAATGTACCCGGATTGCGACTTGTAGTCATCCTTGTCGGTTTGGAAACTTGCATCGGTATACCCAGATACCGCAAGTTCTCCACCTCCATAAATTAAGAAAGCATCCTTAGTTCGTTTAAGATACTTAAGGATATTCTTAACTGCTATCCAGTGACCTTCACCTGGATCGGCCTGATAGCGACTGCACATGCTCAAAGCATATGAGACATCAGGTCGTGTACATATCACATACATGATCGATCCGACTGCCGAGGCGAACGGTATCCGACTCATGTTGTCCCTCTCTTCCTGAGTCTTAGGACACATGTCCTTAGACAGAGAGGTACCACGTACCATTGGAACCAATCCCCTCTTGGATTGTTCCATGTTGAATCGCTTCAACACTTTATCAATGTATGTACTCTGGGAGAGTCCAAGCAGCTTTCTAGATCTATCCCGGTAGATTTTTATTCCAAGAATAAAGGCTGCTTCTCCCAGATCTTTCATGGAGAATTTTAATGAAAGCCAAGCTTTCACCGACGTCAGCATGGGAATGTCATTGCCTATAAGCAATACGTCGTCGACATAAAGGACAATAAAAGTAAGTGCTCTCCCACTAACCTTCTTGTATACACAAGGGTCATCTGCGTTTTGCACGAAATCATATTCCTTTATGATCTCATCAAAACGCTGATTCCATGACCGTGATGCTTGCTTCAATCCATAAATGGATCGATTTAACTTACAAACCTTGTTTGCAAGTCTAGGTACGATAAAACCGTCAGGCTGTTGCATATAAACATCCTCCAAAAGGTTTCCGTTAAGGAAAGCGGTTTTAACGTCCATCTGCCATATCTCGTAATCGAAATATGCAGCTATTGCAAGCATTATCCGAATGGATTTAATCATGGCAACGGGTGAGAAGGTTTCGTCATAATCAATACCATATTGTTGACGATACCCCTTCGCTACAAGCCTAGCCTAGCTTTGTACGTTTGTACGTTGCCATCCATGTCGGT
Organism: Zanthoxylum bungeanum; assembly: GCA_019454045.1. Classification (NCBI taxonomy): domain Eukaryota; kingdom Viridiplantae; phylum Streptophyta; class Magnoliopsida; order Sapindales; family Rutaceae; genus Zanthoxylum; species Zanthoxylum bungeanum. The sequence goes on from SKCR01023629.1 coordinate 50,386, forward strand.
CTTCTTCTTGAAGATCCATCTGCATCCAATAGGCTTTACGCCTTCTGGTGCATCAACCAGTGTCCAAACTTGGTTGGCGTACATGGAATCCATCTCGGACTTCATGGCTTCTTGCCATAAAGCGGAATCGATATTTCTATCGCTTCCTCATACGTAGCCGGCTCATTATCCTCAATAAGATTAATATCTACATGAGGTGAGATCAGGAACCCATACCTCTCAGGTACTGTTCTGACTCTCTCCGACCTACGCGGTCCTTGTGTATGTGAAGTTTGTGGTACAGACTCATCCCGGACGGTCTGTTCTTTCCGTCGTTGATTCATTGCCAGGAACAGTATCACTACGATCTTCATCGAGTTCTACTTTCCTCCCACTTACCACTGCATTAAAAATCCTTCTCAAGGAAAAATGCTTGTAGAGCAACAAATACTTTGTTCTCTTGTGGGTGATAGAAGTAATATCCTTTGGTTTCCCTAGGATATCCTACGAAAAGGCATTTATCAGATTTGGGTTCAAGTTTGGTACCTTCCAAACGTTTAACATATGCCCAGCATCCCCAAATCTTCAGGAAAGAGAAACCTGGTTTCCTTCCTGTCCATTTCTCATATGGAGTCTGTTCAACAGACTTCGACGGTACCTTATTCAAAATAAGTATAGCACTGTTTAATGCGTATCCCCAGAAGGATATTGGTAGCTCAGTGCGACTCATCATTGACCTTACCATGTCTAACAAGGTGCGGTTTCTCCGTTCGGACACACCGTTTAATTGCGGTGTTCCAGGAGGAGTCCACTGTGAAAGAATACCATATTCTTTCAAGTAATCTTGAAACTCATAACTTAAGTATTCCACCACCACGGTCTGACCGTAATGTCTTAATACTCTTCCCTGTTTGTTTCTCCACTTCGTGTCGAAACTCTTTGAATTTCTCAAAAGTTTCCGACTTGTGTCTCATAAGATACACATAACCGTAACGAGATGCATCATCTGTAAAGGTTACGAAGTAGTGAAATCCACCTCTAGCCTGGCTAGACATGGGCCCGCATACGTCAGTATGAACCAAGAGCAACAGTTCTGTGGCACGTTCACCTTTACCGCTAAAAGGTGATTTAGGCATTTTGCCTAAAAGACAAGATTCGCAGACGTCATATGAATTGGGATCAAATTCGTCCAAGTACCCACTCTTCGAAAGTGTGGATATGCGAGTCTTGTTGATGTGTCCCAGACGACAATGCCACATATAAGCTTCATCTTTTAGATTATTTCTCTTGAGCCTTTTGTTTGTCATTTTAGGAGATTCATTTATATTCAAAATATAAAGACCGTTATTTGCAACAGCTGTGCAAATTTCTGCATCATTTTTATATAAATAACACCCAGTGTTCCTGAATACAAAAGTGTAACCCTGCTGGGTTAACAAGGATACAGATATAATATTCCTAGTTAAACTAGGTACAAAATAACAGTTCAAAAGTTTAAGTTCATGCCCTGAGGGCAGTTCTAAAACAAAAGTCCCTACGGCCAAAACAGCAACTGGTGTTCCGTTTCCAACCCGTAGATCCATCTCCCCGGATGCCAGCACCCTGCTATCCTGCAGATCCTGCACATCAGTACAAATATGAGCACCACAACCAGAATCAAAAATCCAATTTTTAAAACTAGAAGTATTCATATTTATCTCAATAACAAACATACCAGAAGCGATAGCCTTGCCATCCTTGATATCCTCCTTCTGCCCTTTGCCCATTCGGCAGTCACGTTTCCAGTGACCCCTCTTGCCGCAGTTGAGGCAGATGTCGTGAGATTTGTCCTTTGGCTTCCTAGAAGCCACTGTCAACTTGCCTTTGCCCTTTTTCTTGAACTTCTTCTTCCTTGCACCTCCAATTGCCTTGGGCCCACCCTTTGGCGCATGAGAGGTCGATGCAAAATGCGCCTCGCGCTTGCTCCCCTTTAGGAGTTCCCTTTCGGATTCCTTCAAGATAGATAACAGCTCTCCAAGAGTGTCATCTGTATCCATCAACTTGTAGTTGACTATGATTTGTTTCCAAGTATCAGGAAGTGACTGCAAGATCATATCTATAGTCAGCTCAGCCTCCAAGACTATTCCCATATTGGCCAACTCATCAATATCGGCGATCATTTGAGTCCCGTGGGCTTCAACTGATGCGCCATCTGTCATCCGGGAGCGGAAGAGTTTCCTTACTAGCTCGTACCTCTTCATCCGCTTATTGGTGCGGTGAAGATCACGCAATCTTGCCATCATGTTATAGGGATCCAAGTCCCTATTCTGGCGTCTGAAATGCTGGGTCATTGCAGCTAGCATAACTGACTGAGCTTGGTCACAATCGTCACTATGAGTTTTCCATAACTCTAGCTCCAGTGGCTCAGTGGGTTCAGGCGGGAGAGGTCTCTGAATAGTATACAGTATCCTCTCAGCCCCAAGCACTATCTTGAGGTTCATTTCCCAGTCGGCAAAGTTTGTCCCTTTGAAGACATTATCGCCCATGATTATGTCGCGGATATTACCTTTGCCTATCATCTTGACAACTATAGTCCAACTATAAAGTCAACGATGTTATGGGTACAGTCAAACTGTTACAAAAATAACAATATATTAGTCCAACTAATTATTAAAATATTGACGAAAATGATTTTGAAAGACGCGTAAGGCTAAGTATCTGAACGAAATTGCAAATTCAATAATAGCCTCCCACTATTTTCTTCAAGTTTCTAACCCTCTGTAGAGAACTCGGGAAATCTAATTTCCTAGTGGGCTAGGATCCCGTTAAATAACACACAATCTTGACTTTGGCCAATAAAATTGTATGCTATTTAACATAGGTAGATCTCCATGATCAATTGGATCTCATCCAATTCCTAGATCCGGTTAGGTGGACATCCAAGTCCGAAACATATGTATAATGTCAATGTATCCAATACATTTTCCTAACCATATCCTCCGAATCAACTAGGCCTTGGCTTTGGCCAAAAACAAACCTAATGATTCCGGTTAAGCGGGACCCATTGACGAGGAAGTTTCGTAATCAATGTCGTTGGACAAAAAGTGACCTTGACTTTGGTCAATAAAAATCACGATTTGGACAAGACACCGATATGCAACAAAACTCTCATGATTCAAGTACATCCTAGGTTGACAAAGGTCTTGACTTTGGTCAAAAACAAACCAATGCCAACTTTGGATCTTGAACAAGAACCATTCAATGGAAGGATATTAGCTTAATATAAATTGAGGGATTTTCGCGTAATTGGCAACCAATTTATTTATCTTTGTTAGGTCTCATCATCATACACCCTTAAGCATGCTTCTAAAACATCATAAAGCGCGTAAAGTAAATTAATAGTGATATGCGGATGGATATATAAACAACTTGTTCCTAGAACAAATCACTCCCTTTCCTCTCCCCGCTAGCACTATTCTACAACTACCCAATTACATAATACAATAAGAGAAACCTCATTTACATTGAGGGGAATTAGGTGAGAAGAGAATACAAAGAGATAAAGAGATAAGGCTGGACACGCAGGTCCAATTTATAAATTCCAAATTTACAATAATTTCTAAAATTACCCTTTCCCTTCTAATATCCATCCGATATACACTATTCATTCATCACATACATATATATTCAAACAAGACATGCTTTTACAACCAATCTAATCCAATTAATTAGTCTTAGTTAAAGTGATCATCCAATGTTCAAACAACGGTTTGATTTTGCGCGAGTCCAACTCGATTGAGAATAAGTACATAAGGTACGAATTCGCGAATTATATCGAACTACTTATTAAATCTTATTTAATTCGTATTCAATACTAATTCAATTATTTAATTCCAAATTAAATGTTTACACTTTTATTTGCTTTAAAGACTTAGATTCTAAATCTAATCCTATTGGGTCTCAAAGCCCAACTAACATCCAATGTTGAATTTAATTCAAGTCAAATGGGCTTAGAATTGATTTATTAAGGCTTGGGCTTTGGTCAATGTGGGTCAAACCCAATTACCAAGCCCAAATAAGGAATCACCCTTAAGTGCCATAAAACCATTTTAAGCCCATAAGGCCCAATTAAATTATTAAAGCCCATTAATTAAATTTTAATATTCCAAACATTAAAGTCCAATTAATCAAAGTGTAATACCAAGATTAATATATTAAACCAAATATTTCAAAAATACCCATTTAATTTATTAATCATCAATTTTTCAAAAATAAATGTCCAACATTAATTTAACAAAAATCAACTCCTTTACATGTCCTATGTATTCGGCCAAGGTGAGTTTTTTGTGTCGATTTGTTTTTCAATCCGATTGAATTATTAATCTACGTCCCGTACACGTTCTAAGTCATCCAATGATCTTAAACACAAAAAATTCCAATCCACTCCAAGTAGCAACACATTCGGCCAAGGCATGAATTTGGGAAAAAATCATCCAATGCATTTTTCATAAAATTGATTCCATATAACATCATGTTATATACATGCAAGCATACTTATTAATCAAATTTCACAAGAACATGCTTATATCAATTTCTTCATACCATTCGGCCAAGGTCAAGATTTTGGGGAAAAATCATCCAATGCATTTTTCATAAAATTGATTCCATGTAATATCATTCTATATACATGCAAGCATACTTATTCATCAAATTTCACAAGAACATGCTTCAATCAATTTATCACACACCATTCGGCCAAGGTCAAAATTTTGGGGAAAAATCATCCAATGCATTTTTCATAAAATTGATTCCATGTAACATCATTTTACATACATGCAAGCATACTCATTCATCAAATTTCACAAGAACATGCTTCAATCAATTTTTCAATTTTAACCTAAAGTATTTCATGCTTAAACCTAGCTCAATGATACCATTGTTGGTTTCTATAATATGTCCCAAACAAAGATTAAGCATATGAAATACTATAAATGAATATATTAAAAGACTTGAAGCATGGCGGAATCATACTTACAAGCTATGTGATGAAGAAGATGATCAAATGGTGGAGCTCCAAGTGTTGGAAGATTCGGCCAAGAGGAGGAAGAAGACTTGAAGCTCCAAGCTTTTGTATTCCAAGCTCTTTGATGGTTTCCCTATCACCTCTTTTGATCCCTTGCTTGTGCTAGCAAAAATGGAGAATAGAAGATCAAATCTTCCTTTGTCCTTCCATGGAGTTCACGGCAATGTGAAGAAATTTGAGAGAGAAAGAGTTTTTGTGTAATTGATTTTTCTTTTTTTTTTGTTTTACCAAAAAAAAAAAAAACAATTTATATTTATGCCATAATTTTATTAAATTAATAATAAATCTATGACACAAACCATGCAATGGCTTAGAGTGTCAAACACTCAAACTCCATGCAAAACATTTGAGTGTAATGCACACTATCACCATGCAATGCCTTATCAATTAAATAATGCATATAATGACAAGTGTCATGTGGGCCCCACACGTTTCCCAATGAAAGTGGGCCCACGTCCACTCACGCGTTCGGGTTCGATATTTCCGAAATACCGAGCTTACGTCGCGACGTTAATTAACCGAATTTAAATAAATAATTGCGCCTGCGAAATTATTATTTACGTCGCTAACGAATTAATTCTAAATTAACTCGTATGCCCGAATTAAAATCTAATTTTAATTTCGCGTCGAAATCGAATTTCGATTATTATATCGAATCAATAATTTTATCGATTAATTCCAAATTAATCGTTCTCTCTCTCTAAATAGGCACTTTATCCAAGATAAAGTTTCTCCGCAATTAATCCAAGATTAATTAAGTCCGAATCAAATATCATAGGTGAATCTTCAGGAAGCGACCCAAGAGATCTCCGGATATTTTGGCAGTAAATACGGTCGTCGGATAATCCGAACACGTACGTACCTCGTACTACGTCTTTACCGATTACAAGACAAGGTTGGCTTCTAGCAAAGCGCCATGCCTACCCAATTCTCCAGAAATATTCTTATAGGAATATAAGATCTGTATCAAGCGTAGTATACCGTAGTATTGCGTACATCGATCCAGTATCGGATGGTCACATGCTAGGCCTGGGGCTGGAGATGTGTCTGCCCCGTACGAAACATATATCGGACATCAAGCAGCTAGTCTCTTTAAATCAGACAATCCTGACCTAGTCATATTGTCCCGACGGTTGCAACCTTTTATAGAGTACTAGTTCTGTGTCCTGCGTGATCATCACCTCCATATGTCTGAAGCGATACTTCCATCTTGACATCACATCCAGTACACTACGATTCTCGATAAACCCAGAAGAGGTGTACACAGAACCGGTTAGGGTCCCCAACCACCAAAACCAAAGTTTACCGATTGTCGCAAGTACTAGCGATGTAAGTCTCAGGTTAAGACCATATACACCTACCCTGATGCGGCCTCCCATAGACACGCAGACATACTACCAATGGGATTCCGCGGGGTCTATCCAGAGCGAAGCTGTTTTCGTACCATCGGTAAAACACAACCTCCTATTGCACTTGCATAAGTATCCAATACTTAAATATATGAGAACTATGCTGTTGTGCCCTCACAACGTGCACAAGCGCAATACTAGTCTATTCCGCATTATCGATGTCCGATCTCGATAATACTCCGACTAGGGATATTTAATGATTTAAACTTTTATAGATTGATACTGTCTCATATCATCTCAATCCAGTATTAATCATATGGACTTTCGCCATTTATTAATCAAAGTAAATATATTACAAAACGGCAAAAGGAATTTCATTATCACATAGTTAATTTTGTACAATAATACAATATCATTTACAAACAGTGACGCTATGGGACATAATGTCTAACAGGTTGGGCCAAAGGCTTCTAAGTGTTGATGGGCCACTTTGTGCTTGTGTTCGAACGTCACCATTTGGATTAGTCGGGCTCTTTGTCATGAGATGTGAACTCATTGGGCCATTTAACTGGGATGAGTTCACTCCTATAACAATTAGCCCGAAAGCTTCTAAAATGAAACAGTACGATTTGTTTGAAAATTTAATTTAGTATGTTATATATGTTACTTGCATCTCATGCACCTCATGCATACATATATCATGTTACACCCTCTATGTCTCAAAGACATTATAGATACCGTTTGGGTTAGAGAAGGGACAAGGCTCATTAAAAGAACAGTAACAGTCATAGTGAATCTGGTAATGAGGTATCCCGTATGGATCAGTTAGAGAACAGTCTCGCCAAGGTCACTGAACAGTTGCAAGCTTTGACTACTCTGTGGCTGGTATGGCTGTGCCCCGTGCTGGGGAATTTCTGAGAATGTGAGGCTGAGGAGCCTCCGAATGGGTTGGGGGATGATATCCCCACTTTATGATGATATGGCAGAGTATGCAGCAGGCAGAGTATCTGGGTCTCAGGCAAGTTACAGAAACTTCGGGATCGGCTTGAGTCGGTTACCCGCAAGATGAGGGGTAAGAATGAGGATCTGCTGGATTATGACACACTGACTTTCGAGGAACAGTTGCCGGCACAGTTCAAGATGCCTGATATGGATAAGTTTAACGGGAATGGGGATCCAAGGGTGCATCTCTGACAGTTTGTATCAGTCATGAGTTCAGTTGGCCTGTCTCAGCGCCAAGTGCAGAAAATGTTTGGAATGTCGCTCGAGGGAGCTCCTATGGTGTGGTACCACAGTTTGGAGAAGAAAGTGAAGGAAGATTGGAGGGAGTTGGCGGATGCCTTCCTGAAGCAGTATGTCACTGACCTAGAGATCGATCTGTCACTCCGTGGTCTGGAGAATGTTAAGCAGAAGCGGAGGAAAGTTTTAAGGAGTATGTGGACCGGTGGAGGGGTCAGTTGTTGAAGATGCAGACTAGGCCCTCGGAGAAGGACCGGATTAAAATGATTATCAGGGCACTAGGCCCTCCATTTACAGCAAGTTGAGGAGGATGACCTCCATGATTACAGACTTTCGGCAGTTGAGGGAGACTGTCATGGACATTGAAGATGAAGAGGTGGAAAACAGAAAATTCTATGGTCTGAACAGGAGGCCCGTTGGGGGAACATCGGGAACAAAGCCTGTTTCTGCTGAGATTGCCGCTATCCGGAACCGGCAGTTTTCCAACTTGGGAAGGCCCATGTCGAAGGTGCTAGAGAAATTGAAGAGGCAATGGCTCTTAAAACCCTTGGAAGCCAAACCATTACCCAATCCCTTACAATCACATTATAACCTAAGCCTTTACTGTCACTTTCACCAACAAAAGGGGAGGGCATGACAACTGACAACTGCGCCCGACTCCGCCATGAAATCCAAGACCTGATAGACTCCAAGAAAATATCTAACCCAGAAATAGAACAGCCCGACACACACAGAAACCCCTTACCCAACTACCGTGCCGTACCACCACCAGCCTATATGATCAATTCTGGCCTCCCAGAAGACCTTGTCCTAAAATCCTTTCACCCTCAAGCCTTTTGCCTGGGAATCTGGGATAGTACTTGTGAAGATGAGACTGAGCAGGGAAAAACTTTTGGCTTGATTTCTCTAGCAGTGATGAGGAAGAAGTAAGGGAATGACGTGCAGCGGTCGTTTTTACAATGATGTGTCAGAAAAGGGTAAGGAAGTTTTGACAGATGGTAGAGAAGTGGTTGAGACTGCAGAAAATACTGAGGGGGATATAGTGCTGAGGCAATTGAGGAAGACTAGAGCACAAGTGAGTATCTGGGAACAGTTATGTGCATCTCGGGAGCATAGGCAGGCTATGGTTGAGGCCTTGAGCAAGATTGTGGTACCGGAAGACGCCAACCCTGCAATGTTTGTTGGGTCGGTTCAGAAAGAAGCTTTGCAGATATCTTTTTCTGAGGATGAACTCCCGGCGGAGGGGAGAAATCATAACAGGCCTCTATTTATCAGAGCCGAGTTGAGGGGCAAGAGAACTTCCTGTGTAATGGTGGATGACGGTTCGTCCATCAATGTGTGCCCGCTGAAAATTCTGGCGAGATTGGGTATGAAAGCAACAGACTTGGACCCCTCCAGTATGACTATTAAGGCTTATGATGACAGTAAAAGGGGAGTCGAGGGTACCTTTGTGGCTATGGTCAAGGTAGGACCGATTGAAGATGAGGTTGAGTTCAAAGTATTGGACATCCCGGCTACTTTTGCCTTGTTGTTAGGAAGGCCTTGTTTTCACAAACTTGGGGGTGTGCCTTCCACTTTACATCAGATGATCAAGTTCCCGTATGAGGGAGAAGTTGTTACCATCCGGGCTGAGTTAGATAATGTCGTGGCTGCCTTGGAGATACAACCTTTCACGAGGTTTCAGGTGTCAGCTACTTTTGAGGAGTGGGTGGATCCTAGGGTGGCTAGATTATGGAGAAAATGAATTTGAGCCGGGTAAAGGTCCAAAATTACCAGATTTCAGAGGACAGACTACTCGGAAGGGTTTGGGGTACAAGTCTGATAAAGAAAAGCCAAGGTCAAGAAAAAGGGCCTGAAACTGATGGAATGTTTTGTGAAAGCTTCAGGATATCAAGGGGAGCCTGAACCTGTGGAAGTTAATGGAATTGTGGTACCTGGGTTTGAGATCTTCCAGGATATGTTGGGTAAGAAGCTGATAGTTGAAGAAATTGGGAGAAAGAAGAGAGAATTGGGAGGAAGAACTGATGAAGTTGGAGAGCCTGACTTTAGGAGAGGACGAAAAGCCTGAGGAAGATCTTATTGCAGAGGAAGAAGTGTCTATAGATGATGAAGACATTTACCTTCCTGATTTGTTTGAATGTACTTCCGCATTATCCAATAATAAAGACATCTCTTTTGCTTACTTGCCTGAGTCATTTCCATTTACACTGCACGAATCAAGCATATTTGACATCAGTTCAGCCAGAACTATTGTATTTAACTTGGGTAGACTTGAGAACCCCAAGGAAATTCTGATTGCAAGTGAAGTAACCTCCGAAGAGAGGGAGAAACTAGAAGAAGTGTTGGTCAGATATGCCAAAGTGTTTGCTTGGTCCTATGAGGACATGCCTGGGGTAGACAGAAACATTACCCAGCACACAATACCAACTTATCCAAATATGAAGCCAGTAAACAGAAACTCCGACGGATGAGACCAGAATGGGCTGAGAAAGTCAGAAAGGAAGTTAAGAAACAAATAGATGTGGGGTTCCTGGAAGTAGTAAAGTATCCTGAATGGTTGGCTAACATAGTACCGGTGCCGAAGAAAGATGGGAAGGTCAGAATGTGTGTAGACTACATAGATCTCAACAAGGCTTGTCCGAAAGATGATTTTCATCTGCCGCATATAGATGTTCTGGTTGATAGTGCGGCTTTATCTGCTATGTATTCATTTGCAGATGGATTTTCAGGATACAATCAGGTTCTCATGGCTGAGGAAGACAAACATAAGACTGCATTTGTTACTGAGTGGGGAACTTATTGTTACAAGGTTATGCCGTTTGGGGTAAGAATGCGGGGGCTACTTATCAGCGGATGGCCACTACACTTTTCCACGACTTGATGCACAAAGAGATTGAGGTGTATGTGGATGACATGATGGTAAAATCAGAGACAAGAGTCGGCCATATTGAAGCACTGGAAAGGTTCCTTCAGAGAGTTGACAGATACAACCTGCGGCTTAATCCCAAGAAATGTGTGTTGGGATGTGTGTTCGGTTGAATGCAAGATACGTTCAATCGGGTATACTAAGTTTGATAGTATTGTCTTTAAATTCTTTGTATGCATGATTCAGTCGAGCGCATGGGCTTAGTAAGTGCAATGAAAGATCCCCTATGGGGAGGGGTTAAAGCCCTTTACCACGATGTTTTGCCGCGCCGGTTGATGTGTGTTCGGTTGAATGCAAGATACGTTCAATCGGGCATACTAAGTTTGATATTATTGTTTCTAATTCTTTCTATGCATGATTCAATCGAGCGCATGGGCTTAGTAAGTGCAATGAAGGATCCCCTATGGGGAGGGGTTAAAGCCCTTTACCATGATGCTTTGCCGTGCCGGTTGATGTGTGTTCGGTTGAATGCAAGATACGTTCAATCGGACATACTGAGCTTGACATTATTGTCTTTATTCTTTGTGTTGCATGCATCAGGCATGGTTCCGTTCGAACGCGTTCTTGAACGCTACACGAACGTGAACCTTCTGTTTACCGTTCGAACGCATTCTCGAACTCTACGTGAACGCGCACGCACTTTCTTAGTCTTATCACGCATCAGGTCTGGTTCCGTTCGAACGCGTTCTCAAACGCTATACGAATGTGAACCTTCTGTTTACCGTTCGAACATGTTCTCGAATGCTACGCGAACGCGCACACACTTTCTTAGTCTTATCATGCATCAGGTCCGGTTCCGTTCGAACGCGTTCTCGAACGCTATACGAATGCAAACCTTCTGTTTACCGTTCGAACGCGTTTTCAAACGCTACGCGAACGCGCACCCACTGAACTGAGTCCCTTTTCACCAGATTTCATGCATAGTTTTCCTAGTAGCTATCCCTATGTATGATGAACCTGATTGCCCCTCTGTATTACGCAAGATTGTATTGGTGTCATTCATCTGCATTCCCCACATGTATGAGTACAATATGTTTAATATATTACAATTCATATACCTATGTCATGATAACATTTGAGTATTATTTCTTGTGGTATATCGGATGGAAACCCAGACATAAATTCCGTAGCCGATTCCGAATGGACGGTAGTACGGTCTGTACTTGGGATACAATTCCACGTACCACTTGGGAAGGTGCTCACATGTGTGCTTGTGTGGTTAGTATGTGTGCTTGTGTTTTCTTGAATATAATATGCCAATAAAGTTGTATGTTCGTCGCTACTTTGATGTACTTTCAAGCATGCAATCTTAGATGTGAAACATATGTAAATTTAGGTGTAAGTTTTATTTTGTACATATGAATTTAGAAGCATGATACTCTTGGAAATAAGTGTTACTTAAGCCTGATTAAATTATTATAAAAATCCTTTCATTACAAGTGGCATAAGTAAGGGACCATTCCGAACCCAACGGTTTGAGGTCTTCCCTTGCGAGGGGTGAGTGCGGCCTTAAATCTCATTTTCCCGGTTCACACCGGGTGGCGACTCCATTATTCTCCGGTTTAGTCCCCCGTGGATACTCCGTACTCCCGACCAAGCCGCGAGCTTTGGACAACATGCGTCGCCCAGTTTCTGTGTCCCACAGGCAACTTTGTGGTGAATATCGTGGTCCATCTCTGTTGTCATGATCTATCAAGGGTTGGGAGGGTGGGGATCGATTATAACGCCTTCCTTATGGTGGTGATCTTATTAGCTACCCGTGATGTGGTTTCGTGTTCTGTTCATCTATAAATCTAGGACTCCCATGTTCACTAGTTTAAGCTCCCCCGCTAAGATATTTCCACTAGGTATTATCTGAGTTGTCTCTTTTTTTAACTTCACTCTTGATTCGCTACTCGACTATCGATTATACTAACTCTTATCATGAACCTTCTCTAGAATTATGCTCTATAAATACTTCATCATGTTGCATTTATATCCCTTTCTACTAGTTTCTGTTGCTTAACCCACGTACTGTTAGGGTTGGTGCTCGGAGTGCCAATCCGGATCGTATTTATGTCCGATTCATAAATATGAGCAATTGTATTTTCCATAATTTTACTAAATTAACAGTAGCACCGTTGTCTTTTATATGCTTATTCGATCTAATTGCGATTAGATATCTGATTACGATTAGATCAAACTGAATCTGGTTCAGTGATACGTGTATATTAGACAAAGACCCTAGGATTTACAGTATAGTGCGCAGTTACAACGTAGTTTGTAATTGACATTGGGAAGCGCACTATTAGTTGTATATCCTTAAATAAAGTTCCTGGCCAAGATTTGCTAACACGGGTCGGTTAGTAAAATCCGCTGAGACCAGTACATGTCGTATATCGTGACTTGGTCCGATAGTTTATCCAGTGAACCATGAGTCTCGGGAGACTCGTATAGACATGTAGGTGTTTATTTGATAAGATACTGAACGACTCACTGAAGTTTTCCTAATAGATGGTACACCAACGTTAATAGGAACCTTCTTGAGTTGAGCGAGCATAGTGGTTCTTCGACTTGAGATACCACAGTGGGATATATGAGGTATCCTCCACACTTTGATGGCAGTCACGTCAATGATCTATTCACGATCAGACCTCCACCTATTCATTAGGTGTGGACTGATTCTCATGTTATCCAGTGCGTATCAAGATAGGATCCGTCAGTCCTGTGTACAGGGCATAGACATCCAGCATGTATTTGCGATCTTGTAAATCCATGGCCGTGGTATAACTTCGGAAATCAGTTCCGAGTGTTATTTAGAGATCATAAATTGAAAGTCGATTGTATTATACCCAACAGATTTGACGTTGTTATCTATATCCCAGGTATAATACAGATGGCCTGTGATGGAGGATTACATGTATGTTATAACCTCGACTTGCATAGTTTAGCGAGATTATCTGTGGTCGTCATAATCCATGAGTGGGTGGATTATGGACACAAAATTGGATTTCGTGATGGATAAACCTAAACTTAGAGAGTCCCACAATATGAAGTGTACTCGTTGAGCACTTGGGCAACTCGATATGAATAATACGGATTATTCATAATACTTCACCGGATTAAGTGAGTTAATTCGGATTGTTTAATCGGTTAAACGATAACACATGCTTTAGGGGATTTTGTCCGCTAATAATTATTGTGTATTTGTATTTGATACATAATACGATTAGATACACATTAATTATTTATCAAATGAGATTTTGACACATGCCATTAATATATGTATTTGTTATTTAATGTAAATAAAAATACATATATGTTTGTAAATTAATTGTTTAATTATTTAATAGTTAAATAATTGAAATTAAAGCATTATCCATTTGTCATTATTTGAATGATACATGGTGAGATTTAATTGGAGCAAATGGCATACATTCAATAAGCTTTATATATGTCTAAATGTGATTTGATAATATAAAGTTGATTGAATTTAATTAGATTAAATTATATTAAATGACAAAAATGCCCCCTTGACATTGTAACAGTCGGTCCTTGGTCTTCAAAAATTGAAAATTATTTCTTCTTCATTTAAAAGCAGCCACCATGGCCGAAACACTCAAATAAAAATTCCCTAGGGTTTTTTCATTCAAACCATGAAGAAAAACAAAGAAATATCAAGAAAAAAAAGGCTTTGAAATTGAAGAATAAAAGGTAATCCTTAATCCCTAAGCTTGGAAATTTGTTTTCATGTTTTCTTGAATACTTAGAATAGTTCTAGGGTTTCTTTTTTGGTATAAATTTGGGGCTTGTGGTTGTGGAGGTTGAATTAGAACTTGTTGGCATGTGAAGTAGATTTGGAAGTAATTAGTGTAATTAGTTTCCAAATTTATCAATTGTTGATAAGTTGTTATTCTAGAGTGTTATAACCACTCTTATGGCACCTAGAATTTTTCTTGGGTTGTTCACATTTGGTGACTTTGGTTGGTGTTTGATTAATTTGATTAATCTTGAATAAAATGGATTTAAAACATGAAAATCCATGATTTTTGCTTTCTGATCAGATTTGGTTAAACTAGAAATTTTGGGATGTTTTTGATGTCTTATGAATGTAATGTATGTATTTTGGGAGTTGGAACAATTTCCGGAAAGTGTTTCCGACTTGAAATAATCGAAATTGGCTAAAAACGGCGTTACCGGTGGATTTTGAGCCAACCAGGTGACGGCTGTCCAAACAGTGAATCTTTCACTGGTCGGCAGCCCATGAACTGCCCCGACACTATTGGAACTGACCTGGGTAGTTTCCATAAGTGTCAGGTGATCGGTTCGGTCAAAAACACATTTTAGGCCATTTTATGGAAAAACGGTTTTCGTAAAAGTTTCGCGAAGTTTCAACTATATTTATGTCAATATTTGATATTGAATAAATAGGTTTAAGTGAAATATGAATAAATTATTCATATTAGATATTGAATAATTTATTTGGTATTTTGAAAAGGTTTTAAAATACGATTTCGCCCGAACCCGCGCTTCTGCTGTGCTCCATCGCCAAAAACCCCAACAAAAATGGTATCAGAGCGAGTCTGATGCTTCATCCTTTACATTACCCATGCTTGATATTTGATATTTAATAAAAATTTTATTGTTCGCACATGCTAGGAATCTATATGAGTTTCTTTACTGTTCGATTCTACGCTAACGAATATGTAATGGAAATTTAATTGTTAGATTGAGTTATGTGTTCTAAGGTAGAATTGAATTGTTTAGAAAATGATTTAGATTAAAATTCTTCATTTGATGTAGAGTATAGCTTCCATAGGAAAATCCCCGCTTAGAAATAAGGTTGTAAAGTAACGTGTATTGGATACATGTTTCTTGGTCTGTCTTGTCAGTACGGTTTATAGGTATCTTTCTATAACTGCATCTGAGATCGTGTCAAAGCTGTGAGGGTGTAGGCTATATGATTATTATCCATACCGGTTGTATAATGATACTAGACAAATTCAAGTGAAAGTGGAAATCTTGAACGTGCCAAAGCTGTCAGGACTACACCGGTAGCTTGAGTTTGTCATTGACAAGTGTAGCCTTGATACGCCTCCCTGTGAACGTGCCAAAGCTGTCACAGTGAGAAATGGTCAGGACCAAAACCAAGAGTCACTGGTGAGTGATTGACAAAGAGTTGTCTACCTAATGAATATACGTAGGCGAGATCGTGCCAAAGTTGTGAGTCGAAATATATTCATGGGATCCTACTCTCACTATGGAATTCGATTTAATTATTGAATTCCCATTGTTCGTTGGGGATTACGGTATTACGTAAAGTAGTGGGAGACACTGCTGAGTTTAAAATCCATAACTTAAGCAGTGTGTAATATTTTGGAATTTACTACTTTCGTTTTCCTATTATTTTATACTGCTTATAAAATTATGCTTCTAATCCTGAGTCTTCTTTTCTCCGTGAGAGCAGTGGGAGTAGTCTCTGTTATATTTGATATAAAGTTTTATATAAGATATAAAACTGAGAGATTTAAGAGAAACTCCCATTAGTCGCATATTAGATACGATTTAATAAAGGACACAGTAAGACTATCTGTATGACAGTTAATATAACTGTTTGACAGTTAATGTGTCTTTTATATATAGTATTCATCTTTCATAAATGATGATTCCTTTGTCGAAAGAGAGATTGATTAGAATGTCTAGTCAATCTTATGCATCATAGGATGATGGCGTAATGAATACTATATTATGTGCGATTAACGATATCAATTTAATCGTAATGTTACGAGTTATTTTGATATGTAGACCATATGATGGGTCTAGAAACATGTTCTTTGTGATCTTTGAGATATTAAGAACGAATTTCATATTCATGGAGAATTTAGTCAGCAACCATAAGGTCAGATTATTTTTGATCCTAATTATTACATTAGATGGTATGTGTCATATAAAGTCAGAAAAGATGCAGTGGGAGTGTCACTGTTGATTCTATTGAACTAGTGGAATCAGTTGCGACTTTTGAGGTACTGACTTAAGAAGTTGCAAAGTGACCTCAATTATTAGAAGTGTTGATATTAGTTTTGTCCTTGTAGTTGTCTTATAGTATTTGGATTTGATCCATATATACTTAGACAACTCAGCAGGCGGTTGTCTTATAGTATTTGGATTTGATCTCTAAATATATTAGACAACTCGGCAGTTATAGCACAAAACTGATATAGCGTCTGAGTCATATTGACGTAGAATTTGGATTCTGCAAAATATGAATGATACTGGCTTAGGAAAACGGTTAAGTTTGTTAGACAGACTCGATTTGTTAAAGCGGGCTTACTTGTTGTTGCCTACCTCTTGAATGCTGGTAAGCTCTTGAGGGCCATGAGTATGCGATACACATTAAGATGTGTACAGGATACCATGGATTGGCACTAGAGCAAGTGGGAGAAATTATTAGGGTTGGTGCTCGGAGTGCCAATCCGGATCGTATTTATGTCTGATTCATAAATACGAGCAATTGTATTTTCCATAATGTTACTAATTTAACGGTAGCACCCTTGTCTTTTATACGCTTATCTGATCTAATTGCGATTAGATATCTGATTACGATTAGATTGAAACTGAATCTGGTTCAGTGATACGTGTATATTAGACAAAGACCCTAGGATTTACATTATAGTGCACAATTACAACATAGTTTATAATTGACATTGGGAAGCTCACTATTAGTTGTATATGTTGGACAATTATGACCCATAGCGTCACTATTTATACAGATCATGGTGTTGTTGTACAAATTAACTATGTGACAAAGGAGATTGCTCTCTTATCATTTGTGATTAGATCACCAAGATGTATAAATGATAGAGGTCCTTATGATTTGTTCCTGGATTGAGAATGATATGAGACAGTATCAGTCCACGAAGGATAAATCATTAAATATCCCTAGACAGAGTATTATCGAGATTGGACATCGATAAATGCATAAAAGACTAGTATTACACTTGTGCGCGTTGTGAGGGCAAAACGACATAGTTCTCATATATTTGGTATATGATACTCATGCAAGTGTAATAGGAGGTTGTGTTTTACCGATGGTACGGGAAACAGCTTCGCTCTGGATAGACCCCCTCGGAATTCCATTGGTAGTATGACTATGTTGTTGGATAATATGACCCATAGCGTCACTATTTGCACATATCATTGTGTGTTGTAGCAAATTAACTATGTAATAAGGATTGCACTCTCATCATTTGTGATTAGATCACCATAGATATATAAATGAAGAGAGGTCCCTATGATTAGTTCCTGGATTGAGATGATATGAGACAGTATCAGTCCACGAAGGATTAATCATTAAATATCCCTAGCCGTAGTATTATCGAGACTGGACATCGATAATGCGGAATAGGCTAGTATTGCACTTGTGCGCGTTGTGAGGGCACAACGGCATAGTTCTCATATATATAAGTATTGGATACTTGTGCAAGTGCGATAGGAGGTCGTGTTTCACCGATGGTACGGGAAACAGCTTCGCTCTGGATAGACCCTTCGGAATCCCATTGGTATTATGACTAGGTGTCTATGGGAGGCCGAAATCAAGGTAGGTGTATAGTCTTAACCTGAGACTTACATCGCTAATACTTACGACAATCGGTAAACTTTGGTTTTGGTGGTGGGGGATCTTAACTGGTTCTGTGTTCACCTCTTCTGGGTTTATCAGGAATCGTAGTGTATTGGATGTGATGTCAAGACGGAAGTGTCACTCCAGTCATAATGGAGATGATGTCACGCAGGATACGGTATTAGTGCTCTTAAGTGATGCGCATCCAATCGTGATATTATGACCAGGTCATGAATATCCGATTATAGAGACTAGTTACCAGACATCCGATATGTGTTTCGGACGGGGCAGACACTTATCCAGCCCCAGCCCTAGCACGTGACTATCCGATACTGGACCGATATGCACAATACATTAGTATACTACGCTTGATACAGATCTTAATATTCTTAAATGGATATGTCCAGAGAATTGGGTAGACTTGGTGCTTTGCTAGGAGTCGACCTTGTCTCATAAATCGGTAGAACGTAGTACTTGGTACGTACGTGATTCGGATACTCCGACGACCGTATTTACTGCCAGATTATCCGGGGATCTCATGGGTCGCTTCCCGATAATCCACCGATGACGCACAACTCGCACTCTTGAATTCTGGGATTATATAGAAGAGAGAAAATTAATCTAGGATTAATAACGGAGATATTTTATCCGGGATAAAATGTCGTCTAAAGAGAGAGAACGATTAATTTGAAATTAATCGATGAATTAATATATTCGATATATTAAATGAAATTAGATTTCGACGCGGAATTAAAATTAGAATTTTAATTCGGGCAAACGAGTTAATTTAGAATTAATTCGTTAGCGACGTAAATAATAATTTCGCCAGGCGCAATTATTTATTTAAATTCGATTGAATTAACGTCGCGACGTAAGCACGGTATTTCGGAAATATCGAACCCAAACGCATGAGTGCACGTGGGCCCACTTTCATTTGAAACGTGTGGGGCCCACATGACACATGTCATTCTAATGCATTGCATGTAGATTGTGTACATTGCACTCAATGTCATTGCATGGAGTTTGAGTGTTTGACACTCTAAGCCATTGCATGTTTTGTGTCATAAATTTTTATTAATTTAATAAATATTATGGCATAAATATAAATTGATTTTTGGTAATCATTTTAACTTAATACACAATTTCATCTCTCTCAAAAACTCTCTCCTCTCTCACGCAAATTGCTCACTGGTTTTGAACCAGTTTGGGCGTGAATAAGGGAAGCAAGGGTTGGGTTTTCATGGTGAAAACCGCAAGTGCTAGCACACTACGAGTCTTGCGAAGGTGGTAGGGAGGTTCACCCATGAGCCGGGATCCATCGGACGAAGCTCGGAGCTCCGTTTCTTCACTCAATCCACTGTTATTGTAGGACAGTGGACTGTTGCAGTGGTGAGATCAAGGCAGTGCGTTTTTGGGCTTGAATCGTCTCCAAATCGACATAACCGATCAATGTGAGTATTCCGCTACCTCCGTTGGTTGTTCACACATTATTTCATGTCTTGATTTGATCTTGGGACCTTAGAAATAACCAACAATGGCATCATGAGCTAATGTTGCAAGCATGAAATTTGTAGGGTTTAAAATTTGGTAAATGTGATTTGAGCATGATTTGAATAAATTGCTTGTTTGAGTATGTTTATAACATGTTTAAATCATTTTGGTTGGACCAATTTGTTGAAAATTGATTTGGAATAATTTTCCCCAAAATAATCATGTGGTGCCGAATGTTTATTGTATTTTGGATTCTTGGAATTTTTTTCATTTTAATTCATTGGATGAGTTATAATGATAAAGATGATGTTAATTTGAAGTGAATTGATTGAATTTTGAGTTGAAAAAAAAAACCAAATTTGCTTCACCTTGGCCGAATATAAAGCCCTTTAATGTCTTGGTAATTTTGATTTTATGAACATTGGATGTATATGAAATCATTCGGGATGTTAATACGTTGTCGATTGTGTAATTAATTGGATTGAATTCAAATCGGACAAAATAACCTTCCTTGGCCGAGACTTAGAAGCATGTAATATGGGTTTTGATTTTTCATTATGTGTGTTTGACATGTAATAATGAATTAAGTATGATTAATTGGACTAATTTAGTGTTTTGAAAATGTTGATTTAGTTGATTAATCATATAATGCACTTTTGGTAATTAAATTGTGAAAATTGGATTTTTGGATTTAATTAATTGGGCCTAATTTTGGAAATTAGAATTTATTGTTGTAATTGGGCCTTTTGGGCTTGATTTATCAAGTTTGGTTTAGGCCAAGTGGATTGGATCCAATTGGGCCCAAAACCTTAACCATAAAGCCCAATTGCGGCTAATGAACCTTTAATGTTCAATTGGGCCTAATGGGCCAAGATTGATTTATGGGCTTATGGGGTAAATCCCGGATTGGACTTTGGTTATCGGTTTGACCCGAGTTGACCAAAAGTCCACGCCTTAAGAAATCAATCAAAAGCCCATTGGACTTTAATTGAATTGACGTTGGACGTTAATCGGTCTTTGAGCCGTTACGATTAGATTTGGAATTTAAATCGTTAAAAGGTTTATTAAATAAAAGTGTAATATTTAATTGGAATTGAATAGTGAATTAGTATTAAATACATGTTAAATTAGATTTAATGATGTAGTTTAATTTAATTCATGAATTCGTACTTTAAGTACTTATTCGCAAAAACGAGTTTGACTCGAACAAAATCAAATCGTTGTTTGAACATTGGATGATCACTTAATTATCAGATTAATTAATTTGATTAGATTGATTGATAGCATGCTTATGTGTGTGAATACGTGGTTGTTGTTGAATGAATAATGTATATCGGATGGATATTAGATGGGTGGGCAATTTTAGAAATTGTTGTAATAAATTCGATTTATTAAATTGGACCTGCGTGTCCAGCCTTATCACCTTCTTTCTCTTTGTATTCTCTTCTCACCTATTCCCCTCTATGTATATGAGGTTCTTTAGAAAGTGTAGTGTAACGGGTAGAAGTAGTACAAGTGCTAGCTTGAGTGAGAAAGGGAGAGATTTGATCTAGGATCAATGTGTTGAGTATCCATCCGCATATCATTATTATTTTATTTCATACTCGCTTTATTATGTATTTAGAATGCATGTTTAAGGGTGTATGATGATGAGACCTTAACAAAGATATTTAAATTGGTAGCCAATTTGCAAGCGAAAAACCCTCGTTTTATATTAAGCAAATATCCTTCCATTGAATGATTCTTGTTCAAGATCCGAAGTTGGCATTGGTTTGTTTTTGACCAAAGTCAAGACCTTGTCAATCAATGATGTACTTGAATCATGAGATTTGTTGCATATCGGTGTCTTGTCCAAATCGTGATTTTTATTGACCAAAGTCAGATCACTTTTTGTCCAATGACATTGATTACGAAACTTTCCTCGTCAATGGGTCCCGCTTAACTGGAATCATTAGGTTTGTGTTTGGCCAAAGCCAAGGCCTAAATGATTCAGAGGATAGGGTTAGGAAAATGTAATGGATACATTGACATTATTCATATGTTTCGGACTTGGATGTCCACCTAACCGGATCTAGGAATTGGATGAGATCCAATTGATATAAGAGATCTACCTAGTTAAATAGCATACAGCTTTTTATTGGCCAAAGTCAGGGTTGTGTGTTATTTAATAGGATCCTAGCCCACTAGGAAACACGGTTTCCCGAGTACTCCACAGAGGGTTAGAGGCTCGACGAAAAATAGTGGGAGGCAAGTATTGAATTTGCAACATTCGTTCAATTACTCGCTAAACACGCTCATTTTATTTTACTCGTCATATTAATTAAAAGTATTAGTCGGACTAATATTTATTGTGTTTTAAAAATATATATAGTTGGACTATATACAAACTCATTCAATATATAGTTGATTTTGTAATTGGATTATAGTAATCAATATAATTGAATTAATGATAGTTGATTTTATAAAGGGATTATAGTAATCAATATTAAAATTATAGTTGATTAAATAATTGGGTTATTGTAATCATTATAATAATAGTACCTTATTAAAATTGATTAAATAGTTGGACTATTGAAATCAAAAAGGAATTGAAAAGTTGAATATTTAAAATATATAATCCTTGGATTAAATGTTTTAAATGATTTAATTTTCAATTGGGAATTAATAATAGGTTAATTATTTGATAAAATAACTTATTATGACTAAGCCCATAATTAAGCAAATAGTAGAGCATAAAGTCTTTGGAAGATTTATGTGATGATGACTTTAGTGCTTAATTAATATACTTATAATAAATCTATCTTTAGATTTAAAAGTATTAAATTGCAATTAATAATTCTTGGAGAATTAATGACTATTCTAGTGGAGAAAAGTCAAAGTTTGCAATTGGGCATGTAGCACAAGGTGCACATCATTTCGATATTCTAAAACCCAAGTGGTTTGTGAAATATTGAAAAAGATAATTGACATATCTCAAAGTGACTACCATTTGGATATGGAAGACATGAAGGAATTAAAGAAAGGGCGAGGCTCTAACTTTAAAAATATTTGTCAAAGTTATATTTACTACTAGTATTAAAATTTAATTTTAAATACTTAGTGTGGTACATAATACATATATGTATTGACGTTCAGAATCCGCTGTGAGCTGGATACTGGCTTCAAGCCGAGATTTCTCTGCGAATTGGAAACGGGACGAAAGTCGCTGTTTCAACCGTAGATACCTAAATTTAGGAACTACCATTTGGGTATGTACTTAAATTAGGAAATGTTATAATGTAACTAGTTTGACTAGAGACATTATCTCTATATCAGTGCTTAATCCATTGCGGATAAAACCTTTATATTCTAGAACACTAAAGTGTTTCATTATATAAAGATGATACTGAGATAAATACATTGGATGTAAATAACAGAATTTATATTTTGAATATAAAGAAAAATCTCAACATATAAAATGACAAATAAATAGCTCAAATTGATTTGATCAATGGAGACTTATTTGTGGCATGTTGTCTAGGACACAATTAAAAAGACTCGTATATCCACACTTTTGAAGAGTGGGTACTAGGACTGATTTGACTATTCAAATAAGGTCTACGAATCTAGTTTATTAGGTTAAATACCTAAAATACTATTTACTTGGTAATAGTAAAAGGGCCACCGATCTGTTAGCCCTATTCATGGTGAATTAAGTGGGCCCATATCTAGCTAGACTAGATGTGAACATGATATATTCGTGACCTTAACGGATGTAGCATCACGTTGTGGTTATGTGTTTCTTTTGAAGAACACAGATCGGAAACTTTTGAAGTTTCGACACGAAGAAAACAAACAGATCGGCTATAGTGTTATTCCGCCACGGTAAGACCGAAATGGAAAATACTTAAGCAGTAAGTTTCATATATATAAATGAAAGAGTACGGTGTTTCTTTCATGTGAGGACTCCTCCCGAGACACGTTAGTTAGACGGTGTGTCCAACCAAAAACCTGAATTTTTGTTGGACATGATAAGGTTTATCACGAGTCGCTCTGAGCTGCTATTTCCTTCTACAGGATATGTATTAACAGTGCAAAACTTATTAGAATAAAGTTCCATATAAATCTGTTGACAGATATCATATAGGATATGAACAGGGAAGAAACGAGGTTTCTCATTCCTGATAATTTGGGTATGCCAGGCATAGAGTTTGGATGATACCAAACTAAGGACCCAAATTGGATAAGTGCCAATATAGGTTTCCTAAGGGAAACCTAAGTATAGTACTTGTAAATCCCACATGAGAACAATATAATTGTTGCTCACCATGCGGTTTTCCTGAGAGGAATACCGATATGCAGTGGTAGTGGGAGGATAGTGATACTCGATGAAAATCGGAGTAATACTGTTCAAGGCACGAAGTCCGTAATGGAACACAAATAGTTCATCTATGATGAAACTATACCATTAATCTTCAAATACACAAGAACTAGTAGATCGGATAGAGTCAGAAAACAACCTAGGGTATGGGTTTCTGATCTCGCCCCATAAAGATGTCAATCTTATGGTGGTGTAACAATCCGACTACGTTTATGAGGAAGTGATACGAGGTATCGACTCCCTATTATGGCAAAGTGCCATGAGTCCGAAATGGATTCCATGTATAACAACTATGTTTGGATACTAGTTGTTGTACCACAGGCGTTGTGCCTATGGTACATTAAACGTCTTCAAGGAAGACATACATGGATGGCAACATACCAATGTACAAAGCTAGGCTTTTGACGGAAAGGTATCGTTATCAACATTGTGTTAATAACGGTTCAACCTTTTACCTGTTGCCATGGTAAATCCATTTTGAAAATGCTTGAAAATAACTATATATTTCATTTATGAAATATGTCAGTTATAAATCAAAATCGCTTTCCTGAAAAGGAAACCTTTTGGAGGATGTTTACAACATCCTGACGATTTTATATAACCGACAAACAAGGTTTGCGGGTTATTCGATCCATGTTTGGATTGATGCAAGCATAAGGTTCTTGGAACTGACGTTTGAAATAATCATAATGGTTATGATTTGACTCAAAACGAAATAATTCTTGTGTATATAAGGAGGTTAGTGGGAGAGCGCACACTGACAGTGAAATTCCCATATAGCTATTGTTGAAAGCTTGGCTTTCAATAGAAATTCTCCGTAGAATTCTGGGGAGTAACAACCTTTATTCAAGGAATAAAGATCTATTGGGATAGATTTGGAGTTGTTAACACTCTCTGGGAAATTGTACATTTAAAATGTACTTGATGGGGGTGTCTCATACGCTTCGAGCATATGGAGTCACAATCGGGTCAATCCAAGTGATAGTCACTGGATTGAAGTTAGAACATCTGTTAGTATCTCTGAGAACTAAAGATGCTATCTTTTACTATGGAGAAGGAGAACTTGAAGTGACTGGGATCACTGCAGCAAGTTTCCAAACGATTTATACTGCGGTACTATAAAGTTTGAATAACGGGACAGTGAGCTGGAAATCTTCCAAGCAAGATAACTGTTGCCGAATAAACAACAAATGCGGATTATTGCTGCAGCTGAGGCAGCAATATAAGTCTTTTGGGTGATAGTAAATCTAATTAGATTAGATATAGTTCTGTTAGCAGCTGAGCTAGGCGTCAGCACAGGCTAAGAAATTAAAGGTCTCATCGACGATCCAGATATATACTTCTATATCATCTGATTCGTTCGGATCATACATCATCGTGGCGATGTGATGATCGTATAAATCGCGTCAAACAACAAATCCGCTGACGAAAACCTTTCCTCAGCAATTTGAGCGAACCTTACATAGTTCGAGTGTAGGACACTTGAGTGACTCGTTACGTGCCAAGTGGGAGATTGTTGGATATATGACCCATAGCGTCACTATTTGCACAGATCATTGTGTTGTTGTAGCAAATTAACTATGTAATAAGGAAATTGCACTCTCATCATTTGTGATTAGATCACCATAGATATATAAATGAAGAGAGGTCCCTATGATTAGTTCCTGGATTGAGATGATATGAGACAGTATCAGTCCACGAAGGATTAATCATTAATATCCCTAGCCGTAGTATTATCGAGACTGGACATCGATAATGCGGAATAGGCTAGTATTGCACTTGTGCGCGTTGTGAGGGCACAACGGCATAGTTCTCATATATATAAGTATTGGATACTTGTGCAAGTACGATAGGAGGTCGTGTTTCACGACGATGTACCGGAAACAGCTTCGCTCTGGATAGACCCTTCGGAATCCCATGGTATTATGACTAGGTGTCTATGGGAGGCCGAAATCAAGGTAGGTGGGTATAGTCTTAACCTGAGACTTACATCGCTAATACTTACGACAATCGGTAAACTTTGGTTTTGGTGGTGGGGGATCTTAACTGGTTCTGTGTTCACCCTTCTGGGTTTATCAGGAATCGTAGTGTATGGATGTGATGTCAAGACGGAAGTGTCACTCCAGTCATAATGGAGATGATGTCACGCAGAGGATACGGTATTAGTGCTCTTAAGTGATGCGCATCCAATCGTGATATTACCAGGTCATGAATATCCGATTATAGAGACTAGTTACCAGACATCCGATATGTGTTTCGGACGGGGCAGACACTTATCCAGCCCCAGCCCTAGCACGTGACTATCCGATACTGGCCGATATGCACAATACATTAGTATACTACGCTTGATACAGATCTTAATATTCTTAAATGGATATGTCCGGAGAATTGGGTAGACTTGGGTGCTTGCTAGGAGTCGACCTTGTCTCGTAAATCGGTAGAACGTAGTATTGGTACGTACGTGATTCGGATACTCACGACGACCGTATTACTGCCAGATTATCCGGGGATCTCATGGGTCGCTTCCGATAATCCACCGATGACGCACAACTCGCACTCTTGAATAATCTGGGATTAATATAGAAGAGAGAGAAAATTAATCTAGGATTAATAACGGAGATATTTTATCCGGATGAAATGTCGTCTAAATAGAGAGAACGATTAATTTGGAATTAATCGATGAATTAATATATTCGATATATTAATGAAATTAGATTTCGACGCGGAATTAAAATTAGATTTTAATTCGGGCAAACGAGTTAATTTAGAATTAATTCGTTAGCGACGTAAATAATAATTTCGCCAGCGCAATTATTTATTTAAATTTGATTGAATTAACGTCGCGACGTAAGCACGGTATTTCGAAAATATCGAACCCGAACGCGTGAGTGCACGTGGGCCCACTTTCATTTGGAAACGTGTGGGGCCCACATGACACATGTCATTCTAATGCATTGCATGTAGATTGTGTACATTGCACTCAATGTCATTGCATGGAGTTTGAGTGTTTGACACTCTAAGCCATTGCATGTTTTGTGTCATAAATTTATTATTAATTTAATAAATATTATGGCATAAATATAAATTGATTTTTGGTAAATCATTTTAACTTAATACACATTTCATCTCTCTCAAAAACTCTCTCCTCTCTCACGCAAATTGCCACTGGTTTTGAACCAGTTTGGGCGTGAATAAGGGAAGCAAGGTTGGGTTTTCATGGTGAAAACCGCAGTGCTAGCACACTACGAGTCTTGCGAAGGTGGTAGGGAGATTCACCCATGAGCCGGGATCCATCGGACGAAGCTCGGAGCTCCGTTTCTTCACTCAATCCACTGTTATTGTATGACAGTGGACTGTTGCAGTGGTGAGATCAAGGCAGTGCGTTTTTGGGCTTGAATCGTCTCCAAATCGACATAACCGATCAATGTGAGTATTCCGCTACCTCCGTTGGTGTGTTCACACATTATTTCATGTCTTGATTTGATCTTGGGACCTTAGAAATAACCAACATATGTGTCTATGGAAGTCCGAAATCAGGGTAGGTGTATTTGGTCTTAACATGAGACTGCACCGCTAATACTACTTGACAATCAATATACTTTGGTTGTGGTCGTCCAGGGCTTTAACAGGTTCTGTGTACGCCTCTGCTGGGTATATTGAGAATCGTAGTGTGTTGGGTGTGATGTCAAGACGGAAGTATCACTCCAGTCATGGGATGATGATCGCGTAGGATACAAAACTGGTTCTCTAAAGGTTCCAACCATCGGGATAATATAACTTGGTCATGATTATCCGATAATAAAGAGACTTGTTGCTTGTCATGCGATATATGCTTCTACGGGGCAGACACTGTACCAGCCCCAGGCCTTGCAAGTGATCATCTGATACTGGATCGAAATATGCAATACTACGTATACTACGCCTGATATAGATCTTATATTCCTGTAAGGATATTTCTGGAGAATTGGGTAGGCATGGCGTTTTGATAGAAGCCAACCTTGTCTTGTAAATCGGTAAAATGTAGTACTAGGTACTTACGTGTTCGGATAGTCCGACGACCGAATTTACTGCCAACATATCCGGGGATCTCATGGGTCGCTTCCCGAAGATTCACCGATGACGTATGACTCGCACTTTTAATTAATCTAGGATTAATTAGATGAGAGAGAAAATTAATCTGGGATTAATACGGAGATATTTTATCTGGGATAAAATATCAATGAAAGAGAGAGAACGATTATTTGGAATTAATCGATAAATTAATATATTCGATATATTAAACGAATTGGATTTCGACGCAGAATTAAAATTAGATTTTAATTTGGGCGAACGAGTTAATTTAGAATTAATTCGTTAACGACGTGAATAGTGATTTCGCTAGGCATAATCGTTTAATTACGTCACAACGGAAAAATCGTTAATTTGGAATTAGCGAACACCGAGCCCGGGATTGTTTACGAGCGCATTCACATTTCGAATTCGAGTGCGGTACGCAAGTCAAATCAAACGTCAAATCATTAGTCGTATCAAGCGTCAAATCATTAGTCACTTTGAGTGATGTTACAACTTGTCACTGATTGATTGAGTGATGTGCTTGATGTGAGTGGTTGGAAAGCTTTTTGATAGCTTGAAAGACATATAATGTTATTATATTCTTGGAGCCAAATTTTGTGTTGACTTTTGGAAAGCTTTACACAAACATTTTGTATATGTTTTTAATTGGTTTTTGAAATCAATTACCTAACACTCTCTCACTTCTTCTCCTCTCTCTTCTCAGGGCCAAGGGGCTTCATTTTCTCTCTTCTTACATAGCTCACTGTCGTGAGTTATAGGGAAGCAAAGTGGGAAATTTGTAGTAAATTTCTTGAGTGCTAGCACACTTTTGGGTCATGCGAATGTGATAGGGAAGTCCACCCATGAGCAAAGAATCACCATTAACCAAAGCTTGGAGCTTGAAGATTGGAGATTGCCGAAAATGGAGGACCAACAGCAACTCACTGCCGTGAAGAACAGAGGGCAGAAAATAAATTTTTATTGTCTCCCGCGTCGCTCAACCGATCGATGTAAGTATTCCGTAACTTCCTCAATTGTATTTGCACTTATTTCTTGCTTGATTATCGATCCTCGGGGCCGTAGAAACTCCAACATGGTATCAGAGCGAATTAAAAGCATGAAATTTGATTTCGGGTTAAAATTTGGGTAAAATGTATTTGAGCATGATTTTATGAAATTGGATGATTGAGTATGCTTAAATGTGTTTTAATTAAGGATTGATTGGATTAATTTGTTGAAATTTTGTTTGGAACAATTTTCCCCAATTTTGTTGTGTTGGCCGAATGTCAACTAAGCCCTAATGTCTTGGAATTTTTGATTTTTGATCATTGGATGTGTTGGAAATCAATGGGAAATATTGATTTAATGTTGAATTTGATTCAATTGGATTGGATTTAAAATTGGACAAATAAATCACCATATTGCCGAGACAAATGAAGGATGATTGGGTTTGATTTTTGGTTAAATTGTGTTGGACATGATTTAATGATAATGAGCATGATTAATTAGACAATTTGTGTTTTGGAAATATTGATTTGGGTAATTAATTATGTAATACACTTTAGGTAATTTATTGAGAAATTGGAATTTTTGGAATTAAATTAATTGGGCTAATTTTGGAAATTGGGCTTGTAATGTTGTTATTGGGCTATTGGGCTTGGTTGTACCAAGTGGGTTTAGGCTAAATTGGTTGGATCCAATTGGGCCCAAAACCGCCTCCATAAAGCCCAAATGCGACTAATGGACCTTAATAATTAATTGGGCTAAATTGATTTCTAGGCTTATGGGTTACTCCTTGATTGAACTTTGGTTATTGGTTTGACCCGAGTAACCAAAAGTCCACGCCTTAAGAAATTAATTAAAAGCCCATTGGATTTAATTAAATTAACGTTGGACGTTAATCAGGCTTTGAGACCCGTAACGATTAATTTGGAATTAAATCGTTAAAGGTTTATTAATAAAGTGTAATATTAATTTGGAATTAAATAGTGAATTAGTATTAAATGCAAATTGAATTGGATTTAATTTTGTAGTTTAATATAATTCAAGAATTCGTACTTTGAGTACTTATTCGCAAAAGAGTTTGACTCGCGCAAAATAAAATAGTTGTTTGAACATTGGATGATCATTAATTATCAGATTAATTAATTTGATTAGATTGATTGATAACATGCTTGTGTGAATACATGGTTGCGATGCATGAATAATGTATATCGGATGGATATTAGATGGGTGGGGCAATTTTAGAAATTATTGTAATAAATTTGAAATTTATTAAATTGGACCTGCGTGTCCAGCCTTATTACCCCTTTTCTCATTGTATTTCTCTTCTCACCTATTCCCCTCAATGTAAATGAGGTTTCTTTAGAAGTGTAGTGTAACGGGTAGAAGTAATACTTGTGCTAGCGGGAGAGAGGAAATGGAGAGATTTGATCTAGGATCAATATGTTAAGTATCCATTCTCATATCATTATTATTTATTATACGCACTTTATTATGTGTTTAGAATGCATGTTTAAGGATGTGTGATGATGAGACCTTAACAAAGATAATAAATTGGTTGCCAATTTGCACTCGAAAAACCCTCGCAAAATATTAAGCATTTTTCCTTCCATTGAGTGATTCTTACTCAAGATCTAAGACTGGCATTGGTTTGTTGGCCAAAGTCAAGGCCTTTGTCCGTCGAGGATGTGTTTGAATCATGAGAGCTTTGTTCCATATTGGTGTCTTGTCCAAGTTGTGGTTTGTTGGCCAAAGTCAAGACCACTTTTTTGTCTATCGACATTGATTACGAAGCTTTCCATGGTCAATGGGTCGCGCTTAACTGGGATCACTAAGTTTGTTGTGCCAAAGCCAAGACTTAGTTAATTCAGAAGAAAAAGGTTAGGCAATACATTGGATGTATTGGCATATATAAGATATATGGTTTCGGACTTGGATGTCCCCCTACTGGATCTAGGAATTGGATTGGATCTAATTGATCTTAGAGATCTACCTAGTTAATTATCATACAATTTGTTGGCCAAAGTCAAGATTGTGTGATATTTAACGGGATCCTAGCCCGCTAGGAAACACGGTTTCCCGAGTACTTGACAGAGGGTTAGAGGCTCGCCGAAAAATAGTGGTAGGCAAGAATTGAATTTGCAATATTTGTTTAATTACTTGCCATACGCGCTCAATCAAATATCATTCGTCAAATAAATTAAATGTTAGTTGGACTAATATTTAAATGGTTGTTTTAATAAAACAGTTGGACTGTATTCAAACAATTAAATTATAATTGATTAAATAGTTGGACTATAATAATCATTATATTTTATAGTACCAAAATCATTGATTAAATAGTTGGACTATTAGAATCAAGATAAAATTGAAAGATTGACATTTAAAACAAATCCTAGGAAAATGTATTTAAATGGTTTAATTTTTCAAAATGGGAATAAAGTTTCAGGATGGTCTGGAAACTAATAAGTTACTTTATTTGATAAAATAACATATTAGGCCTAAGCCTGGAGTTAAGCAAATAGCAGAGCATAAACTTTGGAAGATTCATGTGATGATAACTTAAGTGCTTAATCCATTAAGCTTGCCGATTAGATCTTAGAAGTACAATTGCAATAGTAAACTCTTGGAGGGTTAATGACTATTCTCAAGGAGATAAAGTCAAAGTTTGCAATAAGGCAAGAAGCGCCAGGCGCATCTTACTTCGATATTCTAGAAGGCCAAGGCTAGGCCAAAGGCTTCTGGAATATGAAAAGGGCAAAGGCAAAATCATTATAATCTTCTGGGAAGATAAAGGACATATCCCAAAATGTCTGCCTAAATTGTGGCAAACAGGATCGCGGAAGCGTGACTGCCGTTTGGACAAGCAGACATAAGTAATTGAAGACGAGCAAGGCTCTAACTTCAAATACGATTGTCATAAATATGTTCACTACTAGTATTAAAATTGGATTTTAAATACTTAGGGTGGTACATAAATATGCGTTGATGTTCAGAATCTGCTATGAGCAGGATACTGACTTCAATTGAGATTTATCTGCGAATTGTAAACGGGACGAAAGTCGCTGTTTTAACCGTAGATACCTATGTTTAGGAACTACCCTCGGGTGTGTACTTAAATTAGGAAACTGTTATAATGTAACTAGTTTGACTAGAAACATTATCTCTATATCAGTGTTTAATCTGTTGCGGATGAACCTTTATATTCTAGAACACTAAAGTGTTTTATTATATAAAGATGATATTGAGATAAACACATTAGATGTGAATAACAGCATTTATATTTTGAATATAAATAAATCTCAAACATACAACGTGATAAAAAATAGCTCAAACTGATTTGATCAGATGAAACTTAATTGTGGCATTGTTGTCTGGGACACAATCAAAACAAGAATCGTATATCCACACTTTTGAAGAGTGGGTACTCGGACTGATTTGATTCTATTCAAATAAAGTCTACGAATCTAATTAATTGGGTAATGTGCCTAAAACACATTCACTTGGTAAAAGTGAAAATGCCACCGATCTGTAAGCCCTAGTTCATAGGGAATCAAGTGGTCCCATGTCTAGCTAGGCTAGAGGTGGATATGAATATTTCGTAACCTTTATGGATGTGGCATCGCGTTATGGTTATGTGTTTCTTTTGAAACACAAATCAGAAATTTTAGAGTTTCGACACGAAATAGACAAACAGATCGGCTAAAGTATTAAATCGTCAAGGTTAGACCATGATGAAAATACTTAAGCAATAAGTTTCTAACATACTTGAAAGAGTATAGTATTCTTTCAATGAGGACTCCTTACGGAACACGTCATCCTGACGGTGTGTCCGAACCGAGTAACCGAATTTTGTTGGACATGATAAGGTTAATCATAAGTCGCTCTGAGCTACCATTTCCTTCAACGGATAAGCTTAAACAGTGCATAACTTATTTTGAATAAGGGTCCATAAAAATCTGTTTGACATATATCATATTAGATATGAACAGGAAAGAAACCAGGTTTCTCATTCCTGAAGATTTGGGTATGCTAGGCATATGTTTGGATGATATCAAACTAAAACCCAAATTGGATAAGTGCCAATTATATGTTATCCTAGGGAAACCATAAGTATAGTACTTATACAACTCACAAGAGAACAATTTAATTGTTGCTCACCATGCGGTTTTCCTAAGAGGAATACCTATATGCAGTGGTAAGTGGGAGGATAGTATAACTCGATGATAATCGGAGTAATAATATTCCAGGCTCCGATTCCTTAATGGAACACAAATAGTTCATCAAGGATGAAACTATACCAGTAATCTTCGAATACAAAAGAACCGCGTAAGTCGGAGAGAATCAGAAAACAACCTGGGGTATGGGTTTCTGATCTCACCTCATAAAGATGTCAGTCTTATTGAGGAATACCAACTGACTACGTATGAGGAAGTGATACAAGGTATCGACTCCCTATTATGGCAAAGTGCCATGAGTCCGAAATGGATTCCATGTAAATCAACAATGTTTGGACACTAGTTGTTGTACCGCAAGGCATTGTGCCTATTGGTACTATATAAGTCTTCAAGGAAGAAATACATGGATGACAACATACCAACGTACAAAGCTAGGCTTTTAGCAGAAAGATATCGTTATCAACATTGTGTTGATTACGATTCAACCTTTTATCTGTTGCCACGGTAAATCCATTTGGATAATGCTTGCTGATGCTGCATGTTTCATTTATGAAATATGACAGCTGAACGGGAAAATCGCTTTCCTTAAACGGAAACCTTTTGGAGGATGTTTACAACATCCTGTCAGTTTTGTCGTACCATAACAAGCAAACAAGGTTTGCAGGTTATTCAATCCATGTATGGATTGAAGCAAGCATTGAGCTCTTGGAATATCGTTTTGATGTAATCATAATGGAGTATGATTTAATTTAAAACGAAAATAATTCTTGTGTATATATAGGGGTTAGTTGGAGCGCACTGACAAAAATGTCCTATAAATAATAATAATATGTCATTTCTTGGAAATGATATTCCCATAAAACAAATAGGTGAAAGCTTGGCTTTCATGAAAAACTCTCCGAGAAATCGTACATTGAAAATGTACGCGCCCTGGTGTCTCATACGCTTTGAGCATATGCAGTCAAAAAGGCCAATCCAAGTGATAGTCACTGGATTGATATTAAGAACATCCATTAGTATCTTAGAGATCTAAAGATGTTATCTTAATCTATGGAGAAGGAGAACTTGAAGTGACTGGGATCACTACTGTAAGTTTCCTAAACCGATAAATGACTATAAGTCACAAACGGTACTATACAGTTTGAATAACGGAACAGTGAGCTGGAAATCTCCAAGCAAGATACTGTTACCGAATAAACAACAAATGCGGGTTATTGCTGCAGCTGAGGCAGCAATAGAAGCCATTTGGGTCGATAATAAATCTAATTAGATTAGATATATTTCTGTTAGCAGCTGCTAGGCGTCAGCAGAGGCTAAAGAATTAATGGTCTCATCAACGATCCAGATATATACTTCGATATTCATCTGAGTGTTTCGGATCATACAACGTGGCGATGTGATGATCGAATAAATCGCATCAGATGATTATCATACAAATCCGCTGACGAAAACCTTTTCTCAGCAGTTTGAGCCAACCGTACAAAGTTCGGGTGTAAGACACTCGAGTGACTGGCTATAGGCCAAGTAGGAGATTGTTGGACAATTATGACCATAACATCACTATTTGTACAGATCATGGTGTTGTTGTACAAATTAACTATGTGACAAAGGAGATTGCTCTCTTATCATTTGTGATTAGATCACCAAGATGTATAAATGATAGGTGGTCCTTATGATTTATTTCTGGATTGAGAATGATATGAGACAGTATCAGTCCACGAAGGATAAATCATTAAATATCCCTCGTCAAAGTATTATCGAGATTGGACATCGATAAATGCGTAAAAGACTAGTATTACACTTGTGTGCGTTGTGAGGGCACAACGGTATAGTTCTCATATATTTGGGTATAGGATACTCATGCAAGTGTAATAGGAGGTTGTGTTTTATTGATGGTACGGGAAACAGCTTCACTCTGGATAGACCCCCTCGGAATTCCATTGGTAGTATGATTATGTGTCTATGGAAGTCCGAAATCAGGGTAGGTGTATTTGGTCTTAACCTGAGACTTGCACCGCTAATACTTACGACAATCAATATATTTTGGTTGTGGTCGTCAGGGCTTTAACAGGTTCTGTGTACGCCTCTGCTGGGTATATTGAGAATCGTAGTGTGTTGGGTGTGAGTCATGACGGAAGTATCACTCCAGTCATATGGAGATGATGATCGCGTAGGGATACAGAACTGGTTCTCTAAAGGGTTGCAACCATCGGGATAATATGACTTGGTCATGATTATTCGATAATAAAGAGACTAGTTGTTTGTCATCTGATATATGCTTCGTATGGGGCAGACAAGTACCAGCCCCAGGCCTTACATGTGATCATCTAATACTGCATCGAAATACGCAATACTACATATATTACGCCTGATATAGATCTTATATTCCTGTAAGGATACTTCTGGAGAATTGGGTAGGCATGGCGCTTTGCTAGAAGTCAACCTTGTCTTGTAAATTGGTAAGATGTAGTACTAGGTACTTACGTGTTCGGATAGTCCGATGACCAATTTACTGCCAACATATCCGGGATCTCATGGGTCGCTTCCCGAAGATTCACCGATGACGTATGACTCGCACTTTTAATTAATCTGGGATTAATTAGATGAGAGATAAAATTAATCTGGGATTAATTACGGAGATATTTTATCTGGGATAAAACATCAATAAAGAGAGAGAACGATTAATTTGGAATTAATCGATAAATTAATATATTCGATATATTAAACGAAATTGGATTTCGACGGAGAATTAAAATTAGATTTTAATTCGGGTGAACGAGTTAATTTAGAATTAATTCTTAGCGACGTGAATAGTGATTTTGCTAGGCATAATCGTTTAATTACATCACAACGGAAAATTCGTTAATTTGGAATTACCGAACCCGAGCCCGGGATTGTTTACGGGTGCATTCGCATTTCGAATTCGAGTGCGGCACGCAAGTCAAATCAAGCGTCAAATCATTAGTCGCATCAAGCGTCAAATCATTAGTCACTTTGAGTGATGTGACAACTTGTCACTTGATTGATTGAGTGATGTGACTTGATGTAGTGGTTGGAAGCTTTTTGAAAGCTTGAATGACATATAATGTTATTATATTCTTGGAGCCAAATTTTGTGTTGACTTTTGGAAAGCTTTACACAAACATTGGTATATGTTTTTTAATTGGTTTTTGAAATCAATTAACCTAACCACTCCTCACTTCTTCTCCTCTCTCTTCGCACGCCCAATGGGCTTCATTTTCTCCCTTCTTACACAGCACACTGTCATGAGTTATAGGGAAGCAAAGTGGGAAATTTGTAGCAAATTTCTTGAGTGCTAGCACTTTTGGGGTCATGCGAAGTGATAGGGAAGTCCACCCATGAGCAAGGAATCACCATCAACCAAAGCTTGGAGCTTGAAGATGGAGATTTCCGAAAATGAGTACCAACAGCAGCTCACTGCCGTGAAGAACAGGGGTAGAAAATAAATTTTTGTTGTCTGCCGCGTCGCTCAACCCATCGATGTAAGTATTCCGCAACTTCCTCGATTGTATTCTCATTTATTTCTTGCTTGATTATCGATCCTCGGGGCTGTATAAACTCCAACAGTATATCCTTAAATAAAGTTCCTGGTCAAGATTTTCTAATACGGGTCGGTTAGTAAAATCCGCTGAGACCAGTACATGTCGTATATCGTGACTTGGTCTGATGGTTTATCCCAGTGATCCATGAGTCTCGGGAGACTCGTATAGACATGTAGGTGTTTATTTGATAAGACATTGAATGACTCACTGAAGGTTTCCTAATAGATGATACATCAACATCAATAGGAACCTTCTCGAGTTGAGCGAGCATAGTGGTCCTTCGACTTGAGATACCATAGTGGGATAAATGAGTTATCTTCTACACTTTGATGACAGTCACGTCAATGATCTATTCATGATCAGACCTCCGCCTGTACGTTGGGTGTGGACTGATGCTCATGTTATCTTGTGCATATCAAGATATGATCCGTCAGTCCTGTGTACAGGGCATAGGCATCCAGCACGTTTTTACGATCTTGTAAATCCATGGCAGTGGTATAACTTCGAAAATAAGTTCTGAGTGTTATTAAGAGATCGTAAATTGAAAGTCGAATGTATTATACCGAACGGATTTGACGTTGTTATCTATATCCCAGGTATAATATGGATGGCCTGTGATGGAGGGATTATACGTATGCTATGACCTCGACTTGCATAGTTTAGCGAGATTATATGTGGTCGTCATAATCCATGATTGGGTTGATTATGGACACGAAATTGGATTTCATGACGGCTAAACCTAAACTTAGAGAGTCCCACAATATGAAGTGTACTCGTTGAGCACTTGGGCAACTCGATATGAATAATACGGATTATTCATAATACTTCACCGGATTAAATGAGTTATTTCGGATCGTTTAATCGGTTAAACGATAACACATGTTTTAGGGGATTTTGTCCTCTAATAATTATTGTGTATTTGTATTTGATAAATAATACGATTAGATACACATTAATTATTTGTCAAATGAGATTTTGACACATGCCATTAATATATGTATTTGTTATATAATGTAATAAAAATACATATATGTGTGTAAATTAATTGTTTTAATTATTTAATAGTTAAATAATTGAATTGAAGCCTTATCCATTTGTCATTATTTGAATGATACTGGTGAGATTTAATTGGAGCAAATGGCATACATTCAATAAGCTTTATATGTTTCTAAATTGATTTGGAATAATAAAGTTGATTGAATTTAATTAGATTAAATTATAGCAAATGACAAAAAGGCCCCCATTGACCTTGTAAAAGTCGGTCATTGGTCTTCAAATATTGAAAATTATTTCTTCTTTATTTAAAATCAGCCACCATGGCCGAAACACTCAAATAAAAATGCCCTAGGGTTTGTTCATTCAAACCATGAAGAAAAACAAAGAAAATTCAAAAAAAAAAAGGCTTAGAAATTGAAGATTAAAAGGTAATCCTTAATCCCTAAGCTTGGAAATATGTTTTCATGTTTTCTTGAATACTTATAATAGTTCTAGGGCTTTTTTGTTGGTATAAATTTGGGGCTTTTTGGTGTGGATGTTGAATTAGAAGCTTGTTGGAATGTGAAGTAGATTTGGAAGTAATTAGTGTAATTAGTTTCCAAATTTATCAATTGGTGATAAGTTGCTATTCTAGAGTGTATGACCACTGGTATGGCACCTGGGTTGTTCATATTTGGTGACTTTCGTTGGTGTTTGATTAATTTGATTAATCTTGAATAAAATGGATTTAAAGCATGAAAATCCATGATTTTTGGTTTCTGATCAGATTTGGTTAAACTGGAAATTTTGGGATGTTTTTGACGTCTTATGAATGTAATGGATGTGTTTTGGGAGTTGGAACAATTCCCGGAAAGTGTTTCCGACTTGAAATAAGCGTAAAAACGGCTAAAAACGGTGTTACCGGGTGGATTTTGGAGCCAACCGGGTGATGGCTGTCCAAACAGTGATTCTGTCATTGTTCGGGTAGTCCTTGAACTTCCTCGACACTATTGGAACTGACCTGGGCAGTTTCCATTTATGTCGGGTGGTCGATTCGGTCAAAAATACATTTTAGGCCATTTTGCGGAAAAACAGTTTTCGTAAAAGTTTCGCGAAGTTTCAACTATGTTTATGTCAATATTTGATATTGAATAAATAGGTTTAGGTGAAATATGAATAATTTATTTATATTAGATATTGAATAATTTATTTGGTATTTTGAAAAAGTTTTAAAATACGATTTCACCCGAACCCGCCCTTCCGCTGCGCTCCATCGCCCAAAACCCCAACACTTACGTCTTTATTCTTTCTCAAATTCCTACTATACTGTATATGTTATTCCTCCTTACGAAGTATACACCGCTACTTAGAATTTCTTCTCATCTTAGTCATTTGAACTCCTTATATTTTTATCCCACTGAGAACTTCATCAACTTTAATTACCTAGGACATCTCCACTATATTTTCTTGGTTTTGGTGATACTCTCTTCTAGTTCTTCTTTCTCAATACAATGAGACTCCTATGAGTTTACTCCCTTAAGGATTCCCAATTCAACAATGGCCTTCAGTTTGGGCTCGACTTATTGTGACTCCGAGTTATTTTATCTCATGTTTCTTATTAATATTCCTTTGAACTTCTTATGGTTGGCTATCTAGCCATTTCTCGACCCGTTTATCATGTCAAATACACTTCTTTGTTGGTTCTTCTCCTTACTGGGCTCTGAGTATAGGGGTGAATACTTGCTTTCTTGGGGATCTGAAAAATATATGTTTTCTGATTGGGTCCTATACACTTATCGGGGTCATGACTACTTAATAGAAGAGTTATCGCTCATACCGTTGAAATCTGCATCGACTACTCTAAGTATTAAAGTTTCTATAACTCTGATCAACTATGATGAGGTTTCCATTTACATTACTATCTCAAGCCATATTATCCACTGTTACTACATACACTTTACTTCCTTATTTCTTCCCGTAGCTTCCTTTATTATTTATTTACATAACATATTCTTCAGTTACATATTATGCTTCCAAGACTAGTGATGGCTTACTCTCATTGACTACATCCTAGGTTTCTGCTCTTTGCTCTTGCTATAGGCTACAACTACACCGTATAATCTTACTATTCATGCTAGTATTCTTTGCTAACTTCCAATTGTCTCCCATCTCATAAATCTGTCCTTTTTAAACTTTCAAGAATCTCTATTAGCATTGTACCAGTCTATGGATTTCCACAGGTATTTCTAACTTATCCACTTGGCTTAAATCAGATTCTTTCTTTTCTATCTCTTAAATCCTTCTTAGTTCTTCCATCGGTGGCCTATTATTTAGTGTTTTCTGTTTCTGACTTAGGTTAAATCTTCATCGAATTTCCTTATGGTTATCTTTATCTCGGCTGGTATAGGGTGGGGTAAGAATCTACGTCTCAATGGGTGTCGGCGTCCTTGTTTCTAATACTTTATGCCATGGTAAAGTCTATTACTCATGTAAGGTAGGTATAAGATAGAAACCGTCAGGCCGCTTCTTTGACTAGTATAGCTGAGAGATGAGGATCTTAATAAGTCAGATCTTATCGTGTATATCGATTTCTTGGTTAATGTAACTAATCACTTATTTTACGTCTTTCATTTTACTTGCTCACGGATCTGAGTTTGAGTATCTAGAACTTATACATCTTTTGTGATAGCTTGGTTTTACTGGAAACTCCATTGACTAATCCCGATCTTTACTTCTTTCTTTTTTTTCTCTATTGCACTATTTGGGGGAAACTTTGCTATCTATAGGAGATACTAATGGCTATTGTGTCTACCTGAATAAGCTTTCTAATGAGAAAATGAATTTTAATAGAAAAGAAGGAATCTTACTTAGGTTCACTCAACATTTTTCTCTTGTTCAAACTTGCTCTATTTTCCTTGGTATAAAGGTTTTATATCTTCTTACTTATCTGTTTCTATATCTTTACCTCTATGTGATCCTGATTGCTTAAACATCTATGTATTTATCATTTACCTTTCTTTCTAGATTTGTCTTTCTCTTTCTACTTCTCTGGGTAGGTATCCTTAGGATTTTACTATCTCATTATATCTCTTTACTTTTCCTATCTCTGGTTACTTAAACAACTATGCATATCTCCTCACTTCTTATAGCTTTCTCTTCCCACTCTCAAGGGTAACTTTTCTTAGTATCGAATTTTTTGGTTCATAGCTAAATTTGAACTTCTGCTAATAGTTCAGGATGATTACAAAAGGTTCTTCAAAGAATATAATTTTTTTCTAAGGAAAGATACTTAAATAACTCACGAACTCCTACTAACCTGTCTATAGAAAATTGAGGACGTACTCGAGGATCGGATACTGGAGAGGTAGTGCCTCGCATACGGGTATCCCGACATACTGCGTATACAGACCCT
This sequence comes from Zanthoxylum bungeanum, assembly GCA_019454045.1. Classification (NCBI taxonomy): domain Eukaryota; kingdom Viridiplantae; phylum Streptophyta; class Magnoliopsida; order Sapindales; family Rutaceae; genus Zanthoxylum; species Zanthoxylum bungeanum. The sequence goes on from SKCR01023629.1 coordinate 91,572, forward strand.
AGCACTCTGCCTACTGCAGTCACTAACCCCTAGACCATGCTCTGATACCATCTTTTAACATCTCCGATCTGGGAGATGCTACCGGCAGAGAATATGTCGTATTATCCCTTTGAGCCTCTAACTTTCTAACTAAACCATCTGGTGTGTAAACTCGCGCATGGGACTGTTGCCCAACTTAAGTCATGAATACATAATGCTTTACAAACTTAATTCTCAAACTCACTAGTGGTCTTGGGGCGTTACGTATCGTCGTCCCTCAAGCCACTTAACTAGAACTGGGGGTGCAGATCTGTGCTACCCTTCAAGCTTTGAATATGGGAACTAGGGACATCTGTCATACCTAGTCCTGAACTAGGATTTGGGAGCGTTACGTATCACCGTACCCCCAGTCCTCTACATATGCACATGTACTCTCCGTCAATTCCATATTTGTGACAAGTTACGTAGTGAGGTGGGTTTTTTCCCATACTCTTCGAAAACATAAAACTCATATTTTGAAAAATTCTTTCTTCTAAATCATTTCTCAAAATATGATTAATCAAAATATAATTGAAAATGAACTTGGAACCCCCTAAATGCGAGAAAGTAAGTCTGTCATGTAAAATAACAAAATGAAAATCAGCTTAAAGGGAAAGTGTCCACTCACAAGTTTGAAATTTGGCTGGTACTATGCCACTCGTCAAAAGGGAATAGCGATTCTTGCGATGAGCTATTTTGGAGAAATCAATTATAATATAAATCAATGAGTATACTTCGGATCTAGGTTAAATTCATCTTTTTGAACACTTGTTATCACTACAAAGTGTATGACATCTATATTATGATGTAATATATGCATGCGAGCTAATACGTGACCCTCACAGAGTGGTCTATAACATGATAGGGTGAAACTGGGATGAATTAAAACTGATTTGCGATGGTTTTGGGTCACGCATAGTGACGCTAAGCCTTACGCGTCACTACGCTTAAAATTCCAGAATCGTATTCCTGTAAATTTACTATGGCGTCGCGACGCGTATAAATAAGTAGTTATTCTACAAACATCCCCAGTGTGCGTCGTGATGCTACCCCTTGTGCGTCACGACACCGACCCGGGTTTCCAGAATTCTGTGTCTTTGTTTTTCAATTTCCATTTTGCCCAAAAACACACCATAACACTTCTATATCACAATCAATGCACAAACTAATCTATTGAACTTATCAATTCACATTGTTCTACATCAAGTTATCAACTTCAAACAATTCTTTAAATCTCATTATCCATGTTTTGTTGGAAATCTAATAACCATATCCCAAGATCAAAAACAAGCAAGAAAGATATATATAAGAATGAACTAGATTGAAGTAATGGCGGAAACAATACTCACAAAACCAAATGTGGATGCAATGGATGAAGCGAAATTTGCTCCTTTGTGCAGTGGGGAATCGGCCGAGCAAGAGAGTAAAGAGAAGCTCCAAGCTTTAGTTGATCCTTCCAAGCTCTAAGATGAGTTTCCCCAACACCTTGTATGATCCCTGATGGTGCTAGCCAAAGTGTGTTCTTTATGTTCCAACAACACAAATTCTTCAAGCTTTGCAACAAAAACCTGAAAATGGAGAGCCAAGAAACTGTCACAGTTTCGGTAATTAGAGAGGGAGGAGAGAAGTAATGATTTTTGTCTCAAAAATCAATTTATATTTATGTCATAATTATATTAAATAATAATATAAATATAACACAAACCATGCAAAGACTTAGAGTGTCTAACACTCAATTTCCATGCAATTACCCTTTGAGTGCTTTGTACACTATCTTCATGCATTGCATCTTGATTAAATAATGCAAATAATGACAAGTGTCATGTGGGCCCCACACGTTTCCAAATGAAAGTGGGCCCACGTGCACTCACGCGTTCGGGTTCGATATTTCCGAAATATCGAGCTTACGTCGCGACGTTAATTAAATCGAATTTAAATAAATAATTGCGCCTAGCGAAATTATTATTTACGTCGCTAACGAATTAATTCTAAATTAATTCGTTTGCCCGAATTAAAATCTAATTTCAATTTCGCGTCGAAATCGAATTCCGTTTATTATATCGAATATAATAATTTTACGATTAATTCTAAATTAATCGTTCTCTCTCTTTATACAGTACTTTATCCAAGATAAAGTCTCTCCTTATTTAATCCAAGATTAATCGAGTTTGAATCATACGTCATCGGTGAATCTTCGGGAAGCGACCCAAGAGACCTCTAGATATGTTGGCAGTAAATCCGGTTGTCGAACTATTCGAACACGTACGTACCAAGTACTACGTTTTTACCGATTTACAAGACAAGGTTAGCTTCTAGCAAAACGCCATGCCTACCCAATTCTTAGAAATATTCTTACTGGAATATTAGATCTATAACAGGCGTAGTATACCGTAGTATAGTGTATATCGAACCAGTATCGGATGATCACATGTAAGGCCTGGGGCTGGATATGTGTCTGCCCCGTACGATACACATATCGGACATCAAGCAACCAGTCTCTTTGAATCGGATAATCCTGACCTAGTCATATTATCCCGATGGTTGCAACCATTATAGAGTACTAGTTCTGTATCCCTCGCGATCATCATCTCCATATGTCTGAAGTGATACTTCCATCTTGACATCACACCCAGTACACTACGATTCTCGATAAACCCAGAAGAGGTATACACAGAACTCGTTAAAGCCCTGGACCACCAAACCTAAATTTTACCGATTGTCGTAAGTACTAGCGATGCAAATCTCAGGTTAAGATCATATGCACCTACCCTGAAGCGGACTCCCATAGACACGCAGACATACTACCAATGGGACTCCGCGGGGTCTATCCAGAGCGAAGCTGTTTTCCGTACATCGGTAAAACACAACCTCCTACCGCACTTGCATAAGTATCCAATACTTAAATATAAGAACTATGCCGTTGTGCCCTCACAACATGCACAAGTGCAGTACTAGTCTATCCGCATTATCGATGTCCAATCTCGATAATACTACGACTAGGGATATTTAATGATTAAACCTTTATGGATTGATACTGTCTCATATCATCACAATCCGGAACTAATCATAGGGACTTTTACCATTTATATATCAAAGTAATTAAATACAAAACGGTAAAAGGCAATTTCATTACTACATAGTTAATTTTGTACAATAATACAATATCATTTACAAAATAGTGACGCTATGGGTCATTACTGTCTAACAATCTCCCACTTGGCCTATAGCCAGTCACTCAAGCATCTAATACCTGAACTATGTACATGTCGCTCAAACTTTTCCCGAGGAATAGCCTTCGTCAGCGGATCTGCAATATTATCCTCTGATGCGATCTTCTCGATCTTCACATCGCCACGATGTATGATCTCTCGAATCAGATGGAATCGTCGAAGAACATGTTTGGATCGTTGATGAGACCTTGGTTCCTTAGCCTGTGCTATAGCCCCGCTATTGTCACAATACAATGGAACGGGCTCAGCTGCTAACGGAACTACTCCTAATCCAATTAGGAATTTACGGATCCAAACTGCCTCTTTTGCTGCTTCAGCTGCTGCAATGTACTCCGCTTCAGTTGTTGAATCGGCAACAGTATCTTGCTTGGAAGATTTCCAGCTCACTGCTCCGTTATTCAAGCAAAATATGTACCCTTTTGCGACTTGAAGTCGTCTCTGTCGGTTTGGAAACTTGCATCGGTATACCCAGATACCTCAAGTTCTCCATCTCCATAGATTAAGAAAACATCCTTAGTTCTTTTAAGATACCTAAGGATATTCTTAACCGCCATCCAGTGATCCTGTCCTGGATCGGCCTGATATCGACTGCACATGCTCAAAGCATAGGACACATCAGGTCGTGTACATATCATGGCATACATGATCGATCCGACTGCCGAGGCGAACGGAGTCCGACTCATGTTGTCTCTTCATCTTGTGTTTTAGGACACATGTCCCTAGATAGAAAGACGCCATGTGATGTTGGCAACAGTCCCTTCTTGGACTGATCCATGTTGAATCTCTTCAACACTTTATCAATATATGTACTCTGGGAGAGTCCAAGTAGCTTCTAGATCTATCCCGGTAGATCTTTATTCCTAGAATAAAAGCTGCTTCTCCCAGATCTTTCATGGAGAATTTCAATGAAAGCCAAGCTTTCACCGACGTTAACATGGGAATGTCATTGCCTATAAGCAATACATCGTCGACATAAAGGACAATAAAAGTCAGTGCACTCCCACTAACCTTCTTATATACACAAGGATCATCTACGTTTTGAATGAAATCATATTCTTTTATGACCTCATCAAAACGTTGGTTCCATGACCTCGATGCTTGCTTCAGTCCATAAATGGACCGATTTAACTTACAAACCTTGTTTGCAAGTCTTGGTGCGATAAAACCGTCAGGTTGTTGCATATAAACATCCTCCAACAGGTTTCCGTTAAGGAAGCGGGTTTTAACGTCCATCTGCCATATTTCGTAATCGTAATATGCAGCTATTGCAAGCATTATCCGAATGGATTTAATCATGGCAACGGGTGAGAAAGTTTCGTCATAATCAACTCCAAGTTGTTGACGATACCCCTTCGCTACGAGCCTAGCTTTGTACGTTTGTACGTTGCCATCCATGTCTGTCTTCTTCTTGAAGACCCATTTGCATCCAATAGGCTTTACGCCTTCTGGTGCATCAACCAGTGTCCAAACTTGGTTGGTATACATGGAATCCATTTCGGCCTTCATGGCCTCTTGCCATAAAGTGGATTCGATACCCTGTATCGCTTCCTCATACGTAGCCGGTTCAGTATCCTCAATAAGATTAATATCTACATGAGGTGAGATCAGGAATCCATACCTCTCAGGTATTACCCTGACTCTCTCCGACCTACGTAGTCCTTGTGTAATTGAAGATTGTGGTTCAGTCTCATCCTGGATGGACTGTTCATGTTCCGTTCTAGATTCATTGCCAGGAACAGTATCACTACGACTTTCATCGAGTTCTACTTTCCTCCCACTAAACACTGCATTTAGGAATTCCTTCTCAAGGAAAACCGCATGTAGAGCAACAAATACTTTGTTCTCTTTTGGGTTATAGAAGTAATATCCTTTGGTTTCCTTAGGATATCCAACAAATAGGCATTTATCTGATTTGGGTTCAAGTTTGGTACCTTCCAAACGTTTGACGTATGCCCAGCAACCCCAAATCTTCAGGAATGAGAAACCTGGTTTCTTTCCTGTCCATATCTCATACGGAGTCTGTTCAACAGACTTTGACGGAACCCTATTCAAAATAAGAATTGCACTTTCTAATGCTGTCCCCAGAAGGATATAGGTAGCTCAGTGCGACTCATCATCGACCTTACCATGTCAAGCAAGGTACGGTTTCTCCGTTCAGACACACCATTTAATTGTGGTGTTCCAGGAGGAGTCCATTGTGAAAGAATACCATATTCTTTCAAGTAATCTTGAAACTCATTACTTAAGTATTCGCCACCACGGTCCGACCGTAATGTCTTAATACTCTTGCCTGTTTGTTTTTCAACTTCGTGTCGAAACTCTTTGAATTTCTCAAAAGTTTCCGACTTGTGCATCATTAGATACACATAACCATAACGTGATGCATCATCCGTAAAGGTTACGAAGTATATATCCACCTCTAGCCTGGCTAGACATGGGCCCACAAACGTCACTATGAACGAGGGCTAACAGTTCAGTGGCGCGTTCACCTTTACCACTAAAAGGTGATTTAGGCATTTTGCCTAATAAACAAGATTCGCAGACGTCATATGAATTTGGATCAAATCCGTCCAAGTACCCACTCTTCGAAAGTGTGGATATGCGAGTCTTGTTGATGTGTCCCAGACGACAATGCCACAAATAAGTTTCTTCTTTTGGATTACTCATTTTGAGCCTTTTGTTTGTTATTTTACATTTTGGAGATTCATTTATATTCAAAATATAAAGACCATTATTTGCATCAGCACTGCAAATTTCTGCATCATTCATATATAAATAACACCTGGTGTTTTTAAATACAAAAGTGTACCCAGTTTGGGTTAACAAAGATACAGAAATAATATTCCTAGTTAAACTAGGAACAAAATAACAGTCATTTAGTTTAAGTACATGCCCCGAGGGCAGTTCCAAAACAAAAGTGCCTACGGCCAAAACAGCAACAGAAGTTCCATTTCCAACTCGTAGATCTACCTCCCCCGAAGCCAGTCTCCTGCTATCATGCAGATCCTGCACATCAGTACAAATATGAGAACCACAGCCAGAATCAAAAATCCAATTTTTATTAAGACTAGAAGTAGTCATATTTATCTCAATAACAAACATACCTGAGGCCGGAGCCTTGCCCGCCTGTATGTCCTCCTTATGTCCCTTGTTCATGCGGCAGTCACGCTTCCAGTGACCTCTCTTGCCGCATTTCAGGCAAACATCTTGAGACTTGTCCCTTGGCTTCCCAGAAGCCTTTGTTGACTTGGCCTTGCCTTTGTTTCTATGCTTTTTCTTCTTAACACCCCCAGTTGCCTTGAGCCCAGCTTTCGGCGTTTGAGATGTTGTTGCAAAGTGCGCCTCGCGCTTGTTGCCTTTCAGAAGTTCTTTCTCTGACTCCTTGAGAATCGACAATAACTCTCCAAGAGTGTCATCCGAATTCATCAGTTTGTAGTTGATGACAATCTGTTTCCAAGTATCGGGTAGTGACTGTAGAAGTACATCTATAGCCAGCTCAGACTCCAAGACTATACCCATATTAGCCAGTTCATCAATATCGGCTATCATTTGAGTCCCATGGACCTCAACAGAACTACCATCAGTCATACGGGAGCGAAAGATTTTCTTCACTAACTCGTACCTCGCCATCCGCTTATTAGTGCGGTGAAGATCTTGCAATCTTGCCATCATATTATAAGGATCCAAGTCCCTATTTTGGCGACGAAAGTGTTGAGTCATTGAAGCAAGCATGATCGACTGAGCCGTGTCACAATCATCACTGTGAGTTTTCCATAACTCCAGCTCAAGTGGCTCAGTGGGCTTAGGCCCGAGAGGTCTCTGAATCGTATACAGTATCCTCTCTGCCCCAAGGACTATCCTTAGGTTCATTTCCCAATCAGCAAAGTTTATCCCCTTAAAGACATTTTCACCCATGATGATGTCTCGGACATTTACCTTGCTTGCCATCTTAACTACGATAGTCCAACTATCTAGTTAACGATAAAATGGGTACAGTCAAACTGTTACAAGAAAAATAACATTTTATTAGTCCAACTAATGTTAAAAAATTGACGAAATAAATTTTGTAAGCGCGTAAAGCTAAGTATCTGAATGAAATTGCAAACTCAATACTAGCCTCCCACTATTTTCTACAAGTCTCTAACCCTCTGTTGAGTACTCGGGAAATCCAATTTCCTAGTGGGCTAGGATCCCGTTAAATAACACACAACCTTGACTTTGGCCAACAAGTTGTATGATATTTAACTAGGTAGATCTCGAAGATCAATTGGATCCCATCCAATTCCTAGATCCGGTAGGTGGACATCCAAGTCCGAAACATATATATCTAATACATACGTCAATGTATCCAATACATTTTCCTAACCATTTCCTCTGAATCAACTAAGCCTTGGCTTTGGCACAACAAACCTAATGATTCCAGTTAAGCGGGACCCATTGACAAGGAAAGTTTCGTAATCAATGTCGATGGACAAGAAGTGATCTTGACTTTGGCCAACAAATCACAACTTGGACAGGACACCGATGTGTAACAAAACTCTCATGATTCAAACACATCCTCAATTGACAAAGGTCTTGACTTTGGCCAACAAACCAATGCCAATTTCGGATCTTGAGAAAGAATCATTCAACGGAAGGAAAATCGCTTAATATTGTTTGAGGGATTTTTCGCGTAATTGGCAACCAATTAATTTATCTTTGTTAGGTCTCATCATCATACACCCTTAAGCATGCTTCAAACATCATAAAGCGCGTAAAGTAAATAATAGTGATATGCGGATGGATATATAAACAACTTGTTCCTAGAACAAATCACTCCCTTTCCTCTCCCCGCTAGCACTATTCTACTTCTACCCAATTACATAATACAATAAGAGAAACCTCATTTACATTGAGGGGAATTAGGTGAGAAGAGAATACATAGAGATAAAGAGATAAGGCTGGACACGCAGGTCCAATTTATAAATTCCAAATTTACAATAATTCTAAAATTACCCTTCCCTTCTAATATCCATCCGATATACACTATTCATACAACACATCCACATTCATTCATTCATTCAAGGCATGTTATACAACCAATCAAATCCAATTAATTAGTCTTTAATTAGGTGACAATACAATGTTCAAACAATTGTTTGCATTTGCGCGAGTCCAACTCGTTTTGAGAATAAATACATATGGTATGAATTCACGAATTATATCGAACTACTCGTTAAATCCAATTTAAGTCGTATTCAATACTAATCCTATTATTTAATTCTAAATTAAATATATACACTTTTATTGTGCTTTTATAACTTAGATTCCAAATCTAGTTCTATTGGGTCTCAAAGCCCAACTAACATCTAATGTCCGTTTAATTAAAGTCCGATGGGCTTTCTATTGATTTCATTAGGCTTGGGCCTTGGTCAATGTGGGTCAAACCCAATTTCCAAGCCCAATAAGGAATCACCCTCATTTGCCATAAAACCAATATCAAGCCCATAAGGCCCAATTAAACATAAAAGCCCATTTATTACATTTGGACTTAAATGGTGTGATTTAGGCCCATCTTGGATCCAATCCAAATGGTCCAAATCTACTTGGCCCAACCAAGCCCATTATGACCAAATATAATAGTTTTAGGCCCAATTCCAATTTAAGCCCAATTAACTAAATTTTAAAATTCCAAATTTTATAACTTAATTAATTAAAGTGTATTTTCATGATTAATCCTTTAAATCAATATTCCCAAAATATCAAATTAATCTATTAATCATATTTTTATCTTAAATACATGTCCAACATTATTTAATCAAAAAATCAAGTCCCTAATCATCATCAAGCATTCGGCCAAGGTGATTAATATGGTTCCGATTTCGTTTTCAATCCAATCAAGTCACAAATGATCATCTCCATATTATTTCAAGTCATCCAATGTCTTAAAATAAAAAATCATCTAGTCCTCATGCTTGCATGTATTCGGCCAAGCCTCATTGGGGTTGGAAAAATTAATCCAATTTATTTTCCATGAAATTGATGATGTATAATCCATTTAACATACATCTAAGCATATTTAATCAAGCAAACTCATCAAATCATGCTTCAAACAATTTTCCCCAAATAACATCCTAATATATTTGCATGCATTTTTAGGCTCAATGATACCATTGTTGGAAATCTAATAACCATATCCCAAGATCAAAAACAAGCAAGATATATATAAGAATGAACTAGATTGAAGTAATGGCGGAAACAATACTCACAAAAAGCCAAATGTGGATGCTTAGGATGAAGCGAAAATTGCTCCTTTGTGCAGTGGGGAATTCGGCCAAGCAGTAAAGAGAAGCTCCAAGCTTTAGTTGATCCTTCCAAGCTCTAAGATGAGTTTCCCATAACACCTTGTATGATCCCTTGATGGTGCTAGCCAAAGATGTGTTCTTTATGTTCCAAACAAACACAAATTCTTCAAGCTTTTGCAACAAAAACCTGAAAATGGAGAGCCAAGAAACTGTCACAGTTTCGGTAATTAGAGAGGGAGAGAAGTAATAATGATTTTTGTCTCAAAAATCAATTTATATTTATGTCATATTATATTAAATAATATATAAATATAACACAAACCATGCAAAGACTTAGAGTGTCTAACACTCAATTTCCATGCATTACCTTTGAGTGCTTGTACACTATCTTCATGCATTGCATCTTGATTAAATAATGCAAATAATGACAAGTGTCATGTGGGCCCCACACGTTTCCAAATGAAAGTGGGCCCACGTGCACTCACGCGTTCGGGTTCGATATTTCCGAAATATCGAGCTTACGTCGCGACGTTAATTAAATCGAATTTAAATAAATAATTGCGCCTAGCGAAATTATTATTTACGTCGCTAACGAATTAATTCTAAATTAATTCGTTTGCCCGAATTAAAATCTAATTTCAATTTCGCGTCGAAATCGAATTCCGTTTATTATATCGAATATAATAATTTTACGATTAATTCTAAATTAATCGTTCTCTCTCTTTATACAGTACTTTATCCGAGATAAAGTCTCTCCTTTATTAATCCAAGATAATCGAGTTTGAATCATACGTCATCGGTGAATCTTCGGGAAGCGACCCAAGAGACCTCTAGATATGTTGGCAGTAAATCCGGTTGTCGAACTATTCGAACACGTACGTACCAAGTACTACGTTTTTACCGATTTACAAGACAAGGTTAGCTTCTAGCAAAACGCCATGCCTACCCAATTCTCTAGAAATATTCTTACTGGAATATTAGATCTATAACAGGCGTAGTATACCGTAGTATAGTGTATATCGAACCAGTATCGGATGATCACATGTAAGGCCTGGGGCTGGATATGTGTCTGCCCCGTACGATACACATATCGGACATCAAGCAACCAGTCTCTTTGAATCGGATAATCCTGACCTAGTCATATTATCCCGATGGTTGCAACCATTATAGAGTACTAGTTCTGTATCCCTCGCGATCATCATCTCCATATGTCTGAAGTGATACTTCCATCTTGACATCACACCCAGTACACTACGATTCTCGATAAACCCAGAAGAGGTATACACAGAACTCGTTAAAGCCCTGGACCACCAAACCTAAATTTTACCGATTGTCGTAAGTACTAGCGATGCAAATCTCAGGTTAAGATCATATGCACCTACCCTGAAGCGGACTCCCATAGACACGCAGACATACTACCAATGGGACTCCGCGGGGTCTATCCAGAGCGAAGCTGTTTTCCGTACCATCGGTAAAACACAACCTCCTACCGCACTTGCATAAGTATCCAATACTTAAATATATGAGAACTATGCCGTTGTGCCCTCACAACATGCACAAGTGCAATACTAGTCTATTCCGCATTATCGATGTCCAATCTCGATAATACTACGACTAGGGATATTTAATGATTAAACCTTTATGGATTGATACTGTCTCATATCATCACAATCCGGAACTAATCATAGGGACTTTTACCATTTATATATCAAAGTAATTAAATTACAAAACGGTAAAAGGCAATTTCATTACTACATAGTTGATTTTGTACAATAATACAATATCATTTACAAAATAGTGACGCTATGGGTCATTACTGTCTAACATGTTTTAACTAAACCCTTAAAACTTTCAAAATTTGGGTACTTAACTTCAACATTCACTTTCTTTATTTATCAATCACCAATATGAAATATTTATCATACTAACATCTCAATTCTATCAGCATACTTTCAAAATCCAACATACCAAGTTTTGGGTCAAGTGAGTCTTACCTCATTTCTTGTTGTTTTCTCCATCTTCCAAGTCTCCCATGATTGCTAAGCCTTCTTCTTCTTCTTTCTTCTTCTTCTTCTTCTTCTTCTTCTTCTTCTTCTTCTTCTTCTTTTTCTTCTTCTTCTTCTACTACTACTTCTTCTTCTTCTTTCTCATGCTCACGTCCCTCTCTCTTTCTTTGCAAAATTCCCATTTTTGGGATATAGGAATAGTATCCCCTTATATACTATGGGCCATTTGAAATTTTCACTTTTGAAAAATTATGTAGAAACTTGAAGAATTATCTAGACAGGTATGAGTTACTATTCATCTAAATTTTTTATCTACATTTTCAACCAATTTCTGCTTCGAATTTGGAAAAATGTTCAATGCAGATGTTGTAGGTCTCGACCTCAGATTTTCGGTGATATAAAATTCATAAAAATCAGAGTTTGTATGAGAAAGTTATGCCCCAAATAACATGTGATGTCCGAAGTGGAACATTATGCAGTTTCGTATCAAAATTTCATGGAATTTACTGATTGCCCCCAAAGTCATTCGATGAATGTATATATGCTCGAACATAATTTATATTTTGTAACACTCATCCCACGATGTAACAGTAGCTGGGATTTCCGGTCGTTACACTCAGTTTTCGAGATGTCACATTTGGGTGATCTTTAAGGAGTCACTGGTCAGCGGTACTCGTGTGCCTCTTAGAGCATGTCGGGTGAGCCCGATGAGTTTTGTAGTTGTTAGACCAATGTTATTGGCTTAGCACGTTTAGCATCGTTATGAGATCGATTTCACGCATCGAGTGTAGGGTTAAGGTAGGGATCTGATACTCATTTTAATTGTGATTTTAAATTATATATATGTATATCATTATGTTATGTCTATGAAAATGATATGAAATACATTTTAACATTAGTAATGTTTTATAGAAATGGGAAATGACGCATTGGGCAGCAAGACGCGGCCATAATGAGTTTTATTATTTTGTTTTGGAAAATACTTGCATGGTAGTGTAAATATAAATTAGATCAGACTTAGATAGGCTACAAATATTAAAATCGGTATATGTGGAGTCCCGTTGTGGCACACATTTTGGTTATCATGTTGCCTCATTGTGGCTTTTGTTTGTGTGGAGCCCCATTTTAGCCCACCTTATAAACCCCAGTTGATCCTTTACGATAATTATTACGCAGCCCCGAGTGCCGCTATTTGGACGGTGATGACGCGTTCATGGGTGAGAGTCCCGAACCTGCACAGGATTTATTTATTATTCTCGTTGTGGCATTTGATCATGAGGAGCCAATCGTGGCATATGATCATCTTTGTTACGTGGCCCCATTGTGGAAAATTGATTATTCACGGCTTCTATTTGAGGTGAACGATTATGTGGCCGCATGTGGCAAATTGTTTGACTACATCACTAGTGTTGGGAGTCTGGTTACGCGGCCTCATGTGGCATATCACTCACACATTTTTATTTTAAAGATTAATGTAGTCGAGGATGTTATTTTTATTTATATGGATAAGATATATAAATTATAGTTATTTCTAACTTGCATCCTTGATATTGTTTTAGACATATATATATATATATATATATATATATATATATATACGAATTCTTGAATTATATCAAACTACAATATTAAATCCAATTTAATTTGTATTCAATACTAATTCTTTATTTAATTCCAAATTAAATAATTACACTTTATTAATGAGCCTTTGCGGCTTAGATTCTAAATCTAACCTTAACGGGTCTCAAAGCCCAATTAACATCCAATGTCAATTTAATTAAAGTCCAATGGGCTTTCAATTAATTTATAAGGCATGGACTTTGGCAACCAAAGCCCAATAAGGAATCACCCTTTTGCCAAAAATCAATTTAGGCCCATTAGGCCCAATTAAACTTTAAAGGCCCATTTAATCATATTTGGACTTTATGGAAATGGTTTTAGGCCCAATTGGATTCAACCAAATAACCTAAACCAAACTTGGCCCAACCAAGCCCAATAAGCCCAAATACAACTTTATTAGCCCAATTCCAAGTTTAGCCCAACTAATTAAATTCCAATATTCTAAATATCATAATTTAATCAATTAAAGTGTATTAGCCATAATTAATTATTTAAATTAACATTTCCAAAATATCAATTTAATCAATTAATCATGCTTTAATTTGTTCAACACATGTCCAACATTATTGAAACAAAATCAACTCATTACATGTTATACATGTCACAGCATTTAGGAATTTTATAAATCTGATTTCGATTTTAATCCAATTAAATCCTAAATAAATTTATCCCATGTCTTTCAACTCATCCAATGATCAAAAGAACAAAAAATAACATGACATTAGGGCACTAGTTACATTAGGCCAAGCCAAATTTTTGGGGAAAAAATAATCCAATTCAATTTTCATCAAATTGATCAAGCATAACTCTAAGTTATCATCATTCAAGCATACTCAATCAATCAATTTTATCAAATCATGCTCAAATCAATTTCACCCAAATTTTACCTTAATTCAATTTCATGCTTAATAACCGCTCTGATACCATTGTTGGGTTTTCTAGGTCAAACCAAGATCAATTAAGCAAATCAAATGTGCGAATACAACAAAGTAAAGTAGTGGAAATACTCACATTGATCGGATTTGTGATGCGATGAACACAAAAAAATTTCTGCTCCTTGAGACTCTCGGCCAAGCCCCTTGTTTGTGCTTCAAGCTCCTCTTTGTGTGGATCTTCAAGCTCCAAGCTTGGGTGTTGATTCCATGCTCATAGATGGGTTTCCCTATCACCTTTGAATGATCTTTGTATGCTAGCACTAGGAAGAATTTGCAACAAATTTTTCTACATCTTCTTAGCCACATTCGGCCAAGCCAAATGGGAGAGAAAAAGAGAGGGGCATTCAGCCAAGGAGAGGAATGAGAGAGAGAGAGAGTTGTATTTGGTTTCTAAAACCCATTGTTTGTAAAAAGTGTTACCAAAAAATTGATAAAGCTTTTCCAAAAAGCATCTTGCAAAAAGGAGGGAAAATGGCATTAAAGCCTCCATCTAACATCCCCATCATGAATAGTGATGGTGTCAATCACTTCAAGGTGACTTGACTTCCATTACTAAAGTGATATGTGATGCGACTTACGATGTGACTCGTGGGCCCCACTTTAATTCGAAATCGGAGTGGGCCCGGAAACACATTTAGGGCTCGGGTTCGTTAATTCCGAATTAACGAATTTTCCGTTGCGACGTAATTAAATCAAATTTAATTAAATAATTATGCCTAGAAAAATTACTATTCACGTCGCTAGCGAATTAATTCTAAATTAACTCGTTTGCCCGAATTAAAATCTAATTTTAATTCCGCGTCGAAATCTAATTTCGTTTAATATATCGAATATATTATTTTATCGATTAATTCAAAATAAATCGTTCTCTTCTTCAAATAGTAGTTGATCCCAGATAAAATCTCTCCGTAATTAATCCTAGATTAATTTTCTCTCTTATAA
>SKCR01023630.1:0-76875 GCA_019454045.1 Zanthoxylum bungeanum
TAAGCTCCACTATATAAACTCACTCGTACAAAGAGAAAAGAAAAATGATCAAATGAAGACTCAAACGAGCATCTTTTTTATCTTTTAGATTTATAACTTTTAGGACTGTAATTTGTGTGCTTGCCCCCCTTGGAGGCTTATTCACTTAATCAAACACCCTTTTGCTGGGACTTTGTCTCAGGAGGCTTGAACTTACACGTTTCTCTTTCTTCTTCACGCACAAAAATCGCGCAAACAATAGTATTAAGATTTTTGTTATGGTATAATATTACAATTAAAGATGTGTTCACCCAGCACAAAATTCGAACCCTATACTAATTATGACTAATATTTGAATAGATGAAACCCCTTTAAATAAGACTCATTTATTTGCGTTGGATGTTCTTGAATCTAAATCTAATTCTTTCCATGGATTTATTTATTCTCTAAAAAATCATCATTATATTGGAGATAAGACTCCGAATCCTAACACACAAATTTAGAGGTCCGCTCTAGCTTCAGAATGCATGCAATACATCTAAAGAGAATAAGTTCCACCAAGACTTAGGATATGATTTTACGGTCTTGGATTCGAATCTAAGAAGTATGTTTCTTGTAAAAGTCTGTGACAGTTGATAATTTTACCTACCCATTTAAATCCAGAAAAATATAGTTTGACGGTGGTTTCCCACTATAAAAAAAAAAAAAAATCTAAAGCGAATAATTTAGCGTAGTTTTATGAGATTCAGCTTAAGCATGGGCATAAAAAAAATGAAAAATGAAACTCAAGAAGAAGAAGAAAAATGATAGGGCCAAAAAGGAAATGGCGACATACGTACGTCATAAGGAGGCAAGAGAAGCATCATTCGTTCATTAGAAAAATAAGTGTTTTTTATAAGAAGAGTAGCTTTTCAACAACACACATCTCTACCTACCACGTCTCATTTCCCATCACCCCTTTTGCTCACCAACCCCCCCTCCTCCTCACCACCTCTATCACTTTCATTATATATATATATATTTTTTAAATGAAAAATTACCACAATTATTTATTACATTCTAATCATAGTACTAATTTTTTACTTGAATTGTTAGAAATTTCACTGTCAAACAATCTCTTTTGAGTTTAAACGAAGTAGGTAAAACTTCTGGCTGTCTCGGGTTATTC
Organism: Zanthoxylum bungeanum; assembly: GCA_019454045.1. Classification (NCBI taxonomy): domain Eukaryota; kingdom Viridiplantae; phylum Streptophyta; class Magnoliopsida; order Sapindales; family Rutaceae; genus Zanthoxylum; species Zanthoxylum bungeanum. The sequence goes on from SKCR01023630.1 coordinate 1,148, forward strand.
TAAGAAGCGCACTCTCTAAATTCGAACTCAAGACCTGAAGATGAGATCCTAAGTACTACACCACCAAACCACACATCAAACACTTATCATCATATTTACTAGTTAGTCTTTATATGTTATTTTTTTCTTCCATAGTTAAAATCTCTTTCAAGGGATAGGCAGATTTAACTCTTAACTCATTAATAGTATCTATCTCATTATTTATTAATATAATAAAGGAAAATTTATCTCTTTCAAGGGATAGGCAGATTTAACTCTTTCAAGGGATATTTACTAGTTTGAATTTTTTTTTTTTTTTTTTTTTTATAAAAAAAAAAATTCCCAAATGTATTTTTTTGTGATAGAGTAAAAATAGCAAAACCCCTCCTGATGTTTGTGAAACTAAGTGAAATCCCCTTTAAAAATGACTGTAAATATTTTTATTCTTATTAAAAAAATATGTGTGAGTTTTACTTAATTTTAAAATATGAGAAATATTTTGCTAAATTTCACCATATATTAAGGAGCTTCGCTCATTTTTTTTTTTCGCTTGTGAAAGAGTAACTGAGTGACAATCATATATTGTATCTAGATATTTTCACACATATTTAGAGCAAAATAAAAATTGTATAATAAAATGAAATGACCATCATTTGTAAGAGAGAATTTCTCAACTATATGATTTCAAACTTGGGTTGTTTGGTGTAAAGCAATAGAAACAAAAACCAAGTCTTTGATATCAAAACTTGACTTGATAATATTCGAACTTGAGATTAGAATTTGAACTTGTCTCACTTGGTTGGTGAGCAAGCCCTAAATGAATTTCTTATAAAGGGCATTATGAAGTAGATTCAACTATCTTCACGTGATTTGGTGATAAATGACTTAACACTTGGTTGTTGAGTTATGGGTACGAGTTCATGAGTGCATTTATTTGTAAGAACTTAGTACAGCCGAGAATTTTATCTGTTCCGCTAAAATTCGGATATGATGATTTGACGACGGGATTTCCAATATTTTTTTTAACGTAAATACATTTTTACCCTTTTATAATTAATTTCAAAATGCACATTGTGTTAAACCAACAAATAAAAAGAACCAATCAAATTCACCAACTACAATGGCATCAATATGCTCCCTCTTTTACTATTTGTATGCATAGGAGCATCACAAAAACTAGAGATAAGACAAATGAAATTAGTACAAGCACATGTGATTCCAAACAATCATTTTGAACCTCAAATCAAACTCTCAAGGCCAAGAAGTCAATTATGCCCACTTAAACCTAATTAACATGTAATTGCTCTTGACAAAGTTTGGTACCCACAAATAGGAAACAATATAATTGCTATGCTAATGCAAATGCCACGTTTTCTTATGAGAAGCAAAAGTAGTCCTACCAATAATAGAATAGTATGGAGCTCAATTAGGTTGTAATGGAGTTTTCTAGGATTGCAGGAGCCTCAGTTTAAGGAAATTCCATTCACAATATTGAAATATTTCTGATTTTTGATTTCATGTAATCCAAATGCGCAATATTTTGAATGGCGATAAGGTCTATTCATTCATCTATTGAATTTTTGTCACAAGTATATTTATTCTTATATAACATTTTTATATAATTAGTTAAGAAATACATATGTTAAGAATTCAATGGATTAAAAAAAAAAAAGACTAATGTAATATTCCAATGAATTTTGTAGTATTAGAACACAAACACAAATAAAATTGAATATTAACATCAACATGGCAATTCTGTCTTCCTCGAGCATAAATTTTGAGGCCATGCTGTCATAAAACTGATTCATGATTTATGCAGGAACTTATAGATACTTATAATAAATGAAGGCTACTAAACAGGGACGTAATAAAAAATTTAGTCAATTTAGGACACATTTAAGCCACTACTGTTTTTTTTTTTTTTTTTTTTTTTTGAGTGAATTACTATTCTACATATATACGATCTGAAATCTATTGAGATATTCAATACATAAAATTATCACACACTTAGACATCTACGTCTACTAAGAGACGAGCCATAATCGGAAATATAACCAAAATATCTACTCTCACTCAAATAATCGAGGAGAAATCTACTATCAAATCCCAATTTTTGGGATTAGAGACAAGGGTCCCAGCAGAGTCCCTGCTGGGGTTCTAACACATGTTCCCCCCGGGGGAGAACATGTGTTACCACTGGGACATGATCCCCAGTGGCTTTAAAATAAGAGAAAAAGAACATAATATATCTTGAAAGTTCCATGTTTTTTTTTTTTTAATTGATTCTCAATGAATGAAAATTACAAGGGATGTTCTATATTTTATATTTTTAGGGAGAATTTATGGTGTGATAATTATCCTTATTAATATATGATAAGCTAAATTTAATAAACATAATTATTTAGAAGATAAAGATTAAAAGTAATGGAGATCAAACTATATATTTACAACACTCTCCCTTGGATCCGACTATTTTAATCTCACATAATTTGTTTGACTTTTGATCATGATAATATTACCTCATTAAAACCTTGCCAGTTAAATCAAGTGTGACAAAACTTGATCGGAGGAAAAAGAGTACAATGTACTTGTGTCTCATCAATGAATATGCTCCCCTTGATGAAATGTTCTCTCTCAAAAGATATCATCAGGATAATTTATTAAGTCGACGCATGCCATTGTTATGTATCAGCTTCTCAAATATTGATGTCGGTAAAGTTTTCGTAAATAAGTCTGCATCATATTTGCTTGACATCAATTTGCTTGCTCTGCTGGAGTTAATAAGTATTGAAGAATTTAGGTGAGATGTGATTAGTTTTATCTCCGTGATGTACCCTCCTCTAATTTGTGCAATATAGACAACATTATCTTCATATCATTGTTGTAATATCAGTGGCTGAGTTTAAGTTGCATGTGCTCTGACTGTGATGGATAAGTGACCTTAACCATACACATTCATTATTTGCTTCATTATTTGCAAGTATCTCTAAGTGATTGGAAGATGTGACAACAAAAGACAGCTTTGTAGATTATCGTGTTATTGTAATTAAAAACATACCATTTTCTGTGAATATGCCTTATGAGGGTCAGAAAGGTATCATGCATCAATATAACCAACGAGACTTAGATTTTGTGTTGGTTCATTTGAATTAAACAATCTCAAGTCTTCAGTCCTAGACCCGGCCGGAACCGAACCGAACCGGCCGGTTTCCGGTTCCACACTTATGTGGAACCGGAACCTTGAACCGAACCGGAACCGGAACCGACCGGTTCGGTTCTGAACCTTTTTTTTTTTAAATTTTGAAAATAAATTAAAATAAATAAGATTAATTTTATAAATAAATAAAATTATTACATTGAAGAGCTTGAGCTTAAATTTTTAAAAATTTAAGTTGCCTACGTATCCTCAAGGGGTGAGAGGAATCAAAACTCACGTAGTTCCATTACAATTTTAAGACATATCCCCTTTGTAAATTTACAATTTTACAATTATCAATCATCATTATTAGTTGATCATTCGGCTCCGATTCCGCTTGCACTTGTTATTGCACTTGCAGATGCATTATCGAACAAATCTTCAAAATTATCGGGGGCATCTTCTTGTTGTCTCAGATCAGCTCGAGTCCAATCATCCACACAAGCTGTTGCTTTTAGAGTGCTTGGATGTAATGAAGATCGTCTAGCTTCCAATATATTGCCTCCCAAGCTGAAGGCTTGGTCAACCGCAACGATGGAAATAGGTGCTGCCAATATCTCTTTAGCAATAATTGATAAAACATGATATATATTTTGATGTCGATTCCACCATTCAAGGATTTTAAAATTTTTACTAACTAAATTTTCAGTAGAAAACTCGAAATTTGTAGATAAATAATTATATAATTCGGGGTATCCATAGCTTTTTTATTTCGTTACAATAACCAACAATACCCTGCGCTAAGTCTTGTTTGAATTACCGGTTCGCTACTACTAGATTCACCTAATGTTCCTAAGTTATATCTTACAATATAATCATTAAATAATCAATTAAATCATTTCTTAATTTCGTTATTATTCTTGTAATATCAATTTCTGCTAATATTCCTAAATAACCATAGTAAGCTTGTAAAGCACCATTCAAACCTTCTAATTTAAATATATGATTAAAAACATCAGCAATAAGATAAAGTAAAGTAATTTCTCTAAAATAATGCAACCATTTTACCTTCATAGCAGTAATGGCTTCAAACAAAACAGAATCATTAGGATCGTTACTTTCAACATGTTCATCCCAAGTACCAACAATATTCAAACTTTCAAGAAGAAATAAATGTGTTGTAGGATAATAAACACCGCTAAAAATTAAAGTAGCATCATTAAAAACTTTTAAAATATCTAAAATTTTTTCACAAATATCCCATTGACTAGGATAAAGTGTGATATTTTGAACATGTTGAGAAAAAAAAACTACATAATGCATTTTTGTATTGAAATGCTTGACATAAAAGAAAATAAGTTGAATTCCAACGTGTTGGAACATCTCTTGAAAATTCAATCGGTCTAATACCATTTTTTTACACAACTTCGTCCATTCTCTCATAACTTGATAATAAACCAAATACAATAAGTGTCGTTTTAATTGGATCAAGGAAGGTGATAGTAATTTTAGATCGTCTTGAACACATAAGTTAAGGACATGACATGTACAACGATTGAAAAATCGACCCCCTAAATTTGGTTGACATAAGGATTTTAAATCGTTGATGGATACAGTATTTGCAGATGCATTATCAAATCCAATTGTTAAATTTTTTCTACTAAACCATATTCATCAAAAATTACCTTCATCATTCTATAAATATTATGTGCAGTATGTTGGTCATCAAAAACTCTAAATGCAATAAGTCGTTTTTGCATGGTAAATGATGCATCAATCTAATGACAAGTCACACCCATGTATGAGTGTGTTTGCCAATGGTCACTCCAAATATCAGAACACATAGAAATACGACCTTTCATCTCTTTAAATATTTCATTTAAAATAATTATACCATCTTTATATAATTTAAAATATGACGTTTTGTTGTGTTTCGAGTCATTCTACATGCAGAAGGATTTAAAGCATTATGCACGTAATTAGTAAAATGAAGTTTTTACCAAAGCTTAAAGAAAGATGTGTCATACAAGTTAATTTCGTAAATTCTTCTTCTCTATTTTTTGCATCAGAATATTAAATAAATCTACAGCACTCGTACCTCTACTAGATGATGTGTAATTGGCCATTTGAGTTTGTGTCGTATCAATTCCAAGTTCGACCAGATGATGTTTTTCCAGGTGCTTGATCATATTATCGTATCCACTAGAAAATTTGTAGGTAACCCCACAATAGTTGCAAATTGCTCGTTGTGTATTACCTTCTAAGAATTCCAAATGAAAATGAATTTTGAAAACATCCGAGGAACGAGCCTTAACTTCTCTTCTCCGTGATTGTGCACCGACACTAGGGCCGCTCTCTTGAGTTGGCATATTTGACATTATGTTCTCAGATGAGCTTTCCATTTTTCGTTTGAGAAATTAGGAAGAAAATAAGAAAATTGACTAATTACGAATGATAACAAATTAACAGCTAATTGAATTGAGATTGGGAATACGATTATAAGAGAATTGTATTGAATTGAGATTGAGATTGAGAATAAGAGAATTATAGAAAATGAGATAGTTGAGAATTTGGTGTGTTGAAATAATGAAAAATGAATCCTATTTATAGAGTTTTAGAATTTTTTGATACCGAAAATGCCTCTAAATATAACCGTTTTATTACCGTTATTAGGGACCTATTAGTAATTTATATTTTTTTTTATTATTTTTTTAAAAAAACATTTTTTTAATTATATGGCTCTCTGCCCCCCAACGGCTACTAGCCGTTGGGGAGTAGGGTTCCTGTTGGAACCTTATGGTTCCAACCAGAACCGTAGAACCGGTGGAACCTTCCCCGGTTTCCGACCGTTCGGCGATCGAACCCCAACCAAACCGGTCGGCCACGGTTCCGGTTCCGGAATCGGAATCGGAACCGGTTGGAACCGGAATTTAGTCCCATGAAGATAACGGAAAATATGTTTGACGCCATTTCAATATCGTCGAGTTGGTGCAGGGCTAAATCTTACCAATAAATTAACCGAGAATGTAATATCTGGTCTAGTATATTGAGCTAAATATAATAAGGCATCAGTTGCACTAAGATATGGTACTTCCGGATTAAGTATCTCTTCATTATTTTCTTTAAGACGAAATGGATTCTTTTTAGGATCGAGAGATCGAACTGCCATGAGAGTTCTTAATGGATGAACATTATTCAGGTTGAAATATTTTAGAATCTTTTAATGTCGGAAATTTATTTCTAAATGTCAAAAATTTAAATATAATTTAGAAGGCGAGAAATTCAAATTTTAGAAGGCGAGAAATTTAAAAATTTGAATTTATCCTTTAACGTCGAAATTCGAATTCGACACTAAAGGTCTAAGATTTAGCGTCGAATTAAATAGTTCGACGTTAAATGATATTATTATTATTATTTTTTATTTTTATGGCTTTTTCAATGAAAAATAATTCGTCCCTAAAATTTTTAATATTTCAAAAAAACATATGCCTTCTAAAATTATATTTAAATTTTTGAAATTTACTATCGAAATTAAATTTCGGCGCTAAAAATTTATCCTTTAGCGTCAAAAGGTTATCTGCGTCGAAGTAGTTCTCGACGCTAATACTATATTGTTAGTTTCAAAAATTTATTTCGACGCTAAAGAGTTTATTAGCATTGAAAAAGAAATTTTAATATAATATTTTATTTTAATATTGGTTGTGTTTTATTTTTATTCTGGTTTCTTTAAATTTTAATATTTTAAATTAATTAGACATTTAAACAAGAGTGAAATGAATTGTTTAAAAATCAGTTAGAATAATTTTTTTTTTTTTAACATTCAGCTTGGGTATTTACATAAATTTAATAAACATATGATCAAATTTTTTTTTTTTTAAAAAAAAATTATTAAAGGGATAAAGACTTTGGTAGTCTTATAAGGTACGCGATTTTTATACTTCAGACATAAAAAGAGTTTTTGTTTCTAATTTAGCTCTATAAGTGAGTAACTATAATCATGTTAGTCCTAGTCGGTTAACTCTACTAAGAGTTGCTGACTTGGTTTAATAGAATCAAATTTTATGTTTTTCTAGTGAATAAGTATCATCCCATTATTCCTATAAGTTTTGTTGCGTTAATCCAGTTACGTAATTTTTAAACTTCAATCCTAAAAGAAGTATGGAATTAACAAATTAAGATGAGTAAAATGATACTTATTTATTTATATGATTAAATTACAAATAATTTTCTTAAAAAAAAAAAAAAATTAAGTGTAAAAATTACATGACTAAAGTCGAGAGTTTCAAAATCTTCACCCCTTTATTAAAAGATTCTCAAAATCCAATTGGGCCCAGCTGGTCCTCATGTCATGTGGCTGGCTCTGCTCCTAAATGTAAAAAGGAGCCGAAAATTATATTATGTGCCGGATGTATATGTCATCTCTTTTACAGTAGGCGGGCCCCATAACTGTGCCGAGCCCGCCTGCTGTGAGAGAGATGACATATACACCAGACACATGATATACCCCTCAAAAGGAGCAAAGACCATACAGAGAAAATTTTCCCGCCACCAACTAGATACTATTTGTGTCTAAGGAGTAGGAAAGACATGTCATAAACCTAATTACAATTCTTTAAAAGAAAAATTAGAAATTTTATTGTAAAATCACTCGATTCGAATTTAAATAAAATAGGTAAAATTCTCGATTGTCTCATATTCATATAAAAAATATATCATCTATCAAATTCTAATCTATTTACCACCAAATGTGGGCAACCTAATTTCATTCACTAATTGAGAAATATCAACTAAATCCAAGACTTAATTCCAGCTTAAAATCTAATAACGTCTGTAATTTTCTCTCTATTAAATCTAAGGACAATGAATAACACTAAATTGTTATTATCCCAATACCTAAATCCATGGAAAAATAAAAATAAAAATAAAGAAATTATACAGGTTAATGTTTTATTTTTCTTGGTTGTGTATTAAGTGTCTGTTTGGTATGATTTCTTTAGTAGATGTGAAAGAGTCTTTTTAATCTCAAAAATTATTTTCAATATTTTTGTTGATGTTCGTTTACATTTAAAATAGAGCTTTTAATGATTTAAAAAAAAAACTATTGTCTTTACTAGTAATTTGAGTTTTTGTAAGTAGAGTTTGAAATTTTTTTTAAAAAAATTAAATTATCTATGATATTTTTATTTAATTTCTTTTATAACACAACTTAAAAAAATTATCCAATAAAATAATTTTATAATGTTTAATAAAAAATTTCACTCACAACCAAACATCTTTTTTAAAATAAAAAATTCAACTTCTAAAACTCTAATGATAAAAATTCTATTTAAAAAAACTCTATTTCAAAAGAGATATCAAACGGATCCTAAATTATTTAAGTATCCGCATTCTTAGTTTCTTACACTTAATAACCATTAATTTTCAAATGAACTTCATCAACTACACATAAAAAACTATTTATCCACCTGAAACATCCATCTGTTGAATTGAAAGTAAAGTAACAAACAAATTCAAAAAAAAAAGAGAGAGAGAAAATTTTAAATTAATTTTCCCAATTTTTTTTTTTACTTTGTGCAAATAATAAACATTGAGGGGGTTATTATTACTAATCTCCCCTTCCCCTTGATGGGCACCATGGGGTCATGTCCATGGGATAACTCCCCAAAACCCTCAAAAAGGACGTGAATTCCTGAACCTCAGCCAATGCATTCTGTGCCCTAACCTCAGCCATCGACGCTTCAAAATCAACGTAAAACAAGTACTCAAAATGCTTAGCCGTCCCCACATTCGCATCATCAACAATTCTGATCGGACGGTTCCTGTGCGGCCGTGATTCAATCTTCGTCAAACTTATGTTCCTGAACGCAAAAGCTGATAGTACCTTGAACAACACGCTGGTCCCTTCATCGTGCGCGAACACTATACTCGTCCTGAACGGCCGATCCGTGCGGGGAATAATCGGCTCACGCGCCAACATCACAAACCGCGTGACGTTACCAGAATCGTCCTGTATTCCATCCGCCATGACTTGCATGCCGTACAACTCAGCGGCGCGTGCCGACGCGATTGCGGCCGTGTCGCGGAGGTTGTTCGTCGATATGTACTCAGCGGCCCGGCCGTATCGTCGACAGCCTCACGTGCGACGTTGAGTCCTAGCTTTGTTAAAGTGTGCTCGCACTGAGCGAGCGCTTGAGGATGTGAAATGACGCGCGTGAGGTACTCTTTGCGGACGCCAGGCAAGGCTAAAAGACAGTGGTGAACCGGAAGCTGAACTTCTCCGACTATGTGTAGCCGGTGGCGGAGGAGAAGTCGTAGTTGCGGTGGATAGATCCGCCTAGGAGTTTTCAACAGGCAAAAACGGCGCGGTCGGCGATCCAGAGCTCGACTGCCTGGAAAGCGACTTCGAACTGGTCACAAGGAATCGCCTCGCAGTTCGGATAGGCTTACCGGCGGCGGCTTCGGAGTAAGCGCCGGGGACGCCTGGTAAGCGACTCGGAGTTGAGAGCCGTGCATCGGAGCCGGAGAGAGGTCGGTGATAGTTAACGGCTTCTGCGGGGGAAGCTGAGGCTTGTTGTCGCTGTTGGTTTTGTGGACAGGGAGGAGATTGAGGTCAATGGAGGTCTTGTGACCGTTGACTGGGGCGATGTGTTCAGCGGATTGTTCTTGAGAGACGACTTTGCTTGAGAGGATAGCGAATGAGCTTTGCCAGTCAGCGCGGGTGAAACCGACGCCGTTTGGAAAGTGAAGCGAGTCGTTTTTGTAGATACACTGAATCGGGTTCAACTGACGACAACTTCGGGGTCGGATAAGGGGAGAAGGGGGAGAAAAAGTATTCATTTCTGGAGAGGGAAGCTTGGTGTTCTCTAATAAAAGGGAACGTCAAGCTGAGGAAAAAGAGAGAGGGAAGGTGGGAATTTATATGAAAGGGGATGGTGATGCGATTGTGTTGTGTGCGAAGGTGGTTCGGTCAATCTCACACCTACCCCCGCCTCATTCTCTCACACTGTGACGTATTTATTTATTTATTTTTGTATTTGTAATAGAGAAGTTACGCTCTTCATTTTTGAAATTCATTTTTATGAGAAAATACGAGTGTGTGGTGGAGCCACTGTAGGACCAGCTAAGGCCGTTAGGCGTCAGCCGTGCCCATTTTACATGTAATTTTAGGGTATATCAAATTTTGTTTAAAATTTTAAATTCTTAATATTAGGCCAGTTCTGTGATAAAATTTCAATCCAAACAGTTTTTTTAGCAGTTTCTGAAGCCGTTATAAGTTTCACACTCAGTAGTGGAATCAACTGTTGAGACTTGTTTTAAAAATCGTCAACTAATAGCACCGTCATTAAGGGTAAGCAGACTTTCTATCATCCGGATCTCCTTGGAAATCGAAGTCTGTATAACCCTTAACTTGTAGCTTATCTTCTTCAATATGAGAAACTTATCCTTAATACCATAAAAATATTTCAGGATTTATTTCAAGATATATTTCATGACTGTCCAATGATCATTACCTAGATCAGATTGATATCAACTAGTCACACCGGACTACGAAACTGATGTCAGGTCTTGTACATAACATAACATATATAATGCATCCAATACAAGAAACATATGACAAATTAAACATTCTAACTCTTTCTTTTCAGTCTGAGGTGTTATTTCCTTCGAAAGATATATGCCGTATCAGAAAGGCACATTTATTGCCATGGCAGTTGGTAAAATCGTACCTTTCTAACATTTTTTATTTGTACGAGGATTGCGAAAACCCCTATAAGCTTCCTTACTATATCCCGGTAGAGCCTTATACCGAGTATGTAGGAAACTTAAATCATGTCTTTCATAGAGAAGTTCTTGCAAATTTAGATTTTCACACTTTATATCAATCTTATATCATTTCCAATGATAAGGAGATCGTCTACATATAAAACAAGGAATATTATCATGCTCCCACTAATATTTTTCATAAACACACGGTTCTTCATCGTTCTTGATGAATCCAGATAATCTAATTATCTCATCAAAATGACGATTCCAGCTTCGGAATTCTTGTTTAAGTCCATAAATAGACTTATGGAGCTTACAAATCAAATTTGGAGTCTCACTGAATACGAAACCCTCTAGTTATTCTATATAGATATACTCATTGAGGAATTTATTTAGGAAAGCGGTTTTCACATCCATCTATCATCTCATATCATAGTCAACACAATGACTAAAAGAATTCTAATGGATTTAGTATGACTAGTGGTGAAAACGTGTCCTCATAGTCAATCCTAGGACGTTGAATGTAACATTTCGCTACCAATCGGGCCTTAAAGGTTTCCATATTTCTGTCGAGCTCTCGCTTTCTTTTATAAACTCATTTACAACTAATAGGTTTAACTCCTGTAGCAAGTTCAACTAAATCCCAGACTTGATTGTCATATATAAAATCCATTTTGGATTTCATGGCATTCTACCATTTTCCCGAATCGATATCCAATACCGTCTCTTTATACATAGTTGGATCTGTTTCCTCTAAGAGAAGAACATAAAGGCTCGCATCAGACATTAAAAACAGTCTCTCATGAGGCTTTGATATTCTATTCGACTTACGTAGAACCCGTGTCACTGATACTTCACCTAATTAAATATCTGGTTCCATCTCAGATTCCTTAATGTTGGGATCAAACTTATTAAGTTCAATCTTTCTATAATTCTCATCTTCAATCAAACATCCCTAACTAATTTTGATAAGTTTCTAACACCTACGTGGCTCAATATCATATGTCATAATTCAGTATTATTTAATTCAGATCTTTTAGTTATATTTTTATCTACATTAAAGACATCTCGATTTGTTTTCAAAATATAGTGACCGTTAGATAAAGAACATTCACATATCAAATAGTTATCTTTATCATATAAACATAAAACACACCATCCATCTTAATGTTTATTTTATATTCCTCTTATCCAATATCGGTAATGATATTATTGGTATGATAAGAGATGATACATAATAATAGTCTTGTAAAAATAATTATATCCATTAGGGAGATCTAGAACAACCGTTCCTATGACTTTGATATCCAATGTCTTGTAATTCCCAACTCTAAGCTGGATCTCCCATTTGTTCAGTCTTTTTTTAAACCTTATGACTTCCATGAAGTTGTAAATATGAGTGAGACTGTCGGTGTCTAACACTAATCTATTATTTACATCTAAGACTAATGAGATGTCAATAATAGACAAAATACAAAGCATTCTTGAAGGTCATGCCTTTCCTTTTAGCTCTGGATAATTTTTCTTCCAGTGTCCAGATTTATTACAGTGTAGACATGCATCGGAGCTGTTGGTTTCTAATTAGGTCCCAAGATCATTATAAGCATGAAAAACAAGTGTGAATACATCAACGGAGATAGCGGAATACTCACATCGATCGGTTGAGACGATTCGGCAACAAACAAAGTTGATTTTGCTCTCCATTTTGGCGCCACTGCAGTGCAGATTTTCTGCCTCCAAAAATCAAATTTTGATCCAAGAAATCGAGCTCCAATCTTCGTCAAATGATTCCCGGCTCATGGGTGGGTTCCCTATCACCTTCGTATAACTCTCGGTGTGCTAGTACTTGGCAATTTTGCCACAAAATTGCCCATTTTCTTCTTGCCATTCACGGAAAACCAGAAGCATTTCACAGCCCTTGGGCGTGAGCTTTGGAGAGAAAAGGATGAAGATGGAGAGAGATGAAGAGAGTAAAAAAGGTGTGTAAATGTTGTAAATCATTTACTTTATATATTTTCTAAATATATAAATGTTTTACCATTTATTTAAACATTCAAAAAGTCAAATAAATGAATTTTAACCTCATTGAGTGTTCCACACTCCAACATCAATGTCCATCAAGTCATATCAAGTTGTCAAGTCACATCACTCAAAGTGACAAGTGATTTGACGCTTGAAACGACTAATGATTTGACGCTTGATGTGACTAATGATTTGACGCTTAATTTGACTGGCGTGCCGCACTCGAATTCGAAATGCGAATGCGCTCGCAAATAATCTCGGGCTCGGGTTCGTTAATTCCAAATTAACGATTTATCCGTTGCGACGTAATTAATCTAATTTAATTAAATAATCATGCCCATCATAATTACTATTCACGTCGCTTACGAATTTTCTAAATTAATTCGTTCACCCGAATTAAAATCTAATTTTAATTCCACGTCGAAATCCAATCTCGTTTAATATATCGAATATATTAATTTATCGATTAATTCCAAATTAATAGTTATCTCTCTTTTATTGATATTTTATCATAGATAAAATATCTCCGAAATTAATCCCAGATTAATTAAAGTGTGAGTCATACGTCATCGGTGAATCTTTAGAAAGCGACCTATGAGATCCCCGGATATGTTGGCAGTAAATTCGGTCGTCGGACTATCCGAATACGTAAGTATCTCGTACTACGTTTTACCAATTTACAAGACAATGTTGGCCTCTAGCAAAGCGCCATGCCTACCCATTTCTCCGGAAATATCCTTACAGGAATAAAGGATCTGTATCAGGCGTAGTATACGTAGTATAGCATATTTCTGTCCAGTATCGGATGATCACGTGCTAGGCCTGAGGCTGGAATTGTGTCTGCCCCGTACGAAGCACATGTCGGATGTCTGGTAACTAGTCTCTATAATCGGATAAACCTGACCTAGTCATTTTATCCCGATAGCTGTAGCATTTAAGAGTAATAATACCGTATCCTACGTGACCATCATCTCCACTAAGACTGGAGTGATTCTTCCGTCTTGACATCACACCCAACACACTACGATTCTCAATATACCCAGTATTGGCGTACACAGAACCTGTTAAGCCCTGGACAACCGCAACCAAAGTATATTGATTGTCGCAAGTATTAGCGGTGCAAGTCTCAGGTTAAGACTAATACACCTATCCTGATTTCGGACTTCCATAGACACATAGTCATACTATCAATGGAATTCCGAGGGGGTCTATCCAGAGCGAAGCTGTTTCCCGTACCATCGGTGAAACACGACCTCCTATTACACTTGCATGAGTATCCTATACCCAAATATATGAGAACTATGCCGTTGTGCCCTCACAATGCGCACAAGTGCAATACTAGTCTTTTACGTATTTATCGATGTCCAATCTCGATAATACTCTGACTAGGGATATTTAATGATTTATCCTTCCTGGACTGATACTGTCTCATATCATTCTCTGTCTAGTAACAAATCATAGGGACCCTCATCATCATTTATACATCTAGGTGATCTAATCACAAATGATAAGAGTGCAACCTCCTTTGTCACATAGTTAATTTGTACAACAACACCATGATCTGTACAAATAGTGACGCTATGGGTCATAATTGTCCAACAATCTCCCACTTGGCCTATATCCAGTCACTCGAGTGCTTTACACTCGAACTATGTACGGTTAGCTCAAATTGCTGAGGAAATACTTTCGTCAGCGGATTTGCATGATTATCATCTGATGCGATTTATTCGATCATCACATCGCCACGATGTATGATCCGAACGAATCAGATGAATATCGAAGTATGTATCTGGATCGTTGATGATACCATTAATTCTTTAGCCTGTTCTGACGCCTAGTTCAGCTGCTAACAGAACTATATATAATCTAATTAGATTTGTTATTGACCCAGATGGCTTCTATTGTTGCCTCAGCTGTAGCAATTAACCCGCATTTGTTGTTTATTCGGTAACAGTATCTTGCTTGGAAGATTTCCAGCTCACTGTACTGTTATTCAAACTGTATAGTACCATTTGTGACTTTTAGTCATTTTATCGGTTTAGGAAACTTGCAGTAGTTATCCCAGTCACTTCAAGTTCTCATTCTCCACATTAAGACAGCATCCTATTGTATAGTACTGTTTACCGATCTGTTTGTCTATTTCATGTCGAAACTGTAAAAGTTTCTGATTTGTGTTCTTCAAAAGAAACACATAACCATAACGCGATGCCACATCCGTATAGGTCATGAAATATTCATATCCACATCTAGCCTAGCTAGACATGGGCCCACTTGCCTCACTATGAACTAGGGCTAACAGATCTGTGGCATTTGCACTTTTACCAAGTAAATAGTGTTTTAGGTATTTTGCCCAATAAACTAGATTCGTAGACTTTATTTGAATGAAATCAAATTAGTCCTAGTACCCACTCTTCAAAAGTACGGATATACGATTTTTGTTTGATTGTGTCCCAGACATCAATGCCACAATTAAGTTTCTTCTGATCAAATCAGTTCGAGCTATTTGATTGTCATTATATGTTTGAGATTTTATTTATATTCAAAATATAAATACTGTTATTCACATCTAATGTGTTTATCTCAATATCATCTTTATATAATAAAACACTTTAGTGTTCTAGAATATAAAGGTTCACCCGCAGCGGGTTAAACACTGATATAGAGATAATATATCTAGTCAAACTAGTTACATTATAACAGTTTTCTAATTTAGGTACACGCCCAAGGGTAGTTCCCAAACTTAGGTATCTACGCTTAAAACAACGACTTTCATCCCGTTTTCATTTCGCAGATATATCTCAACTGAAGTCAGTATCCTGCTCATAGCAGATTCTGCACATCAGTACATATATTTTATGTACCACACTAAGTATTTAAAATCCAATTTCAATACTAGTAGTGAACATAATGTTGACAAACATATTTGAAGTTAGAGCCTTGCTCGTTCTTCAATTCCTTCATGTCTGCCTTGTCCAAACGGCAGTCACGCTTCCGCGATCCCGTTTGCCACAATTAAAGCAGACATCTTAGGATATGTCCTTTATCTTCCCAGAAGATTATAATGATCTTGCCTTTGCCCTTTTCAACATTCCAGCAGCCTTTGGCCAAGCCTTGGCCTTCTAAAATATCGAAGTAAGGTGCGCCTTGCGCAACTTGCCTAATTGCAAGTTGACTTTATCTCATTGAGAATAGTCATTAACTCTCCAAGAATTAAGTATTGCAATTTAGTACTTCTAAAATCTAAACATAGATTTATGAAGATCCTTCAATTTCATTATCATACTTTAAGGATCTAATCCTTAGTTCTGATTCAGAAATTAAAGAGTCTACTACGACAAGCTTAATGGATTAAGCACTAAAGTTATCATTGCATGATCTTCCAAAGATTATGCTCTACTATTTGCTTAACTCCGGGCTTAGGCTTAATATATTATTTAATAAAATAACTTATTATTTTTCCAGGACCATCCTGTAATTTTATTCCCAATTTGAAAATTAAACCATTTAAATACATTTTCCCTAGGATTATGTATTAAACGTCCATCTTTCAATTTTATCTTGATTTTAATAGTCCAATTATTTAATTTTTAAGTACTATTTATTATAATGATTACAATAGTCCAACTATTTAATCAACTATAATTTAATAGATTAAAATCAATTATATTGATTACTATAATCTAATTATAAAATCAATTATAAATGAATAGTTTGAAGATAGTCCAACTATTAATTAAAACAACTATTTAAATATTAGTCCAACTAATATTTAATTATTTGACGAATGATATTTGTTTGAGCGCATATGGCAAGTGATTAAATGAATATTGCAAATTCAATTATCGCCTCCCACTATTTTTCGGCGAGCCTCTAACCCTCAGTCGAGTACTCGGGAAACCGTGTTTCCTAGTGGGCTAGGATCCCGTTAAATATCACACAATCTTGACTTTGGCCAACAAACCAATGCCGTTTTAGATCTTGAGTAAGAATCACTCAATGGAAGGAAAAACGCTTAATAAATTACGAGTGTTTTTCCCGTGCAAATTGGCAACCAATTTATTATCTTCGTTAAGGTCTCATCATCATACACCTGTAAGTGTTCCTAGAACATGCCAAGGATCTAATAAGAATGAAAAGGTGTTCATAAATACAATATAAGTTGCGGAATTACTTACATTTGAGCTTTTAAAATTTGGAGAAGAGATCTCCAAGATCCAAGCTTTGTGTTGATTCCATGCTTTGAGTTAGTTTCCCTATCACCTTAGTTGATTTGTGAAGTGCTAGCTCCTTTGAAATTGCAACAAAATCAAAGTGTAGAGTGAAGGCCATTCACGCCCAAGTTGAGAGAGTTTAGGGTTTTTAGGTTTTGTTCCAAGTGTAATGCATACACAATGAGGGGGGGAGAGAAGAGTTTTAGGTAAAACCATTTACCCTTTTACCTAAACAAGGTAGTTGGGTAAATGGTTTTACCAAAACCATTCCAAGGTAGTTGGGTGGTGGGTGGCTTGGCATAAATGCCAACTACCATCCCAACTACCACATTAAAGTGGGCCCCACATTTGAATTCAAAATTCAAATGTCTCTACGAACATTTGCCGCAGCTCGGTTCCGTTTAATCCGATTAAATGAACTTTTGTCGCTAAATAATTAAATCCAATTTAAATAAATAACTATGCCTCGTAAATATATTACGAACGTCATTTACGAATTAATTCTAAATTAACTCATTCATTCGTATTAAAGTCCAACTTTAATTTCGTAATGAAATCCAATTCATTATTAATATATCCGATATATTAATTTTAGCCCAAGTGAATAAATTAAATAGAAAAATCGAATTTAACTATTAAATTTATTCTACCGATTAATTCCAAATTAATCGCGTTCTCTCTCTTCCGAACAAATTTAATCCCAGATTAAATAATACCTTAATTAATCACAGATTAATTTTCTCTCGCTTAATTAATCCCAGATTAATTTCCTCTCTCTTAATTAATCCCAGATTAATTTTCTCTCTCTTAATTAATCCCAGATTAATTTTCTCTCTCTTAATTAAATCAACTGTCATCGGTGAATTTTTGGGAAGCGACCCAAGAGATCCCTGGATATGTTGGCAGTAAATACGGTTATCGGTTTATCCGAATACGTGCGTACCTCGTACCATGTGCTTACCGATTTACAAGACATGGTTGGCTTCTAGCAAAGCACCGTGCCTACCCAATTCTCCAGAAATATTCTTACTGGAATATATAATCTATGTCAGGCGTAGTATACGTAGTATTACGTATTGCGATCCAGTATCGGGTGTCACGTGCTAGGCCTGGGGCTGGAATTGTGTCTGCCCCGTACGAAGCACATGTCGGATGTCTGGTAACTAGTCTCTATAATCGGATGAACATGACCTAGTCATATCATCCCGATGACTGCAGTACTTAAGAGCACCAGTACCGTATCCTACATGACATCATCTCCACTATGACTGGAGTGATACTTCCGTCTGGACATCACACCCAATACACTACGATTCTCAATACACCCAGTAGAGGCGTACAAAGAACCCGTTAAAGCCCAGGACGACCAAAACCAAAGCACATTGATTGTCGTAAGTATTAGCGGTGCAAGTCTCAGGTTAAGACCAAATACACCTACCCTGATTTCAGACTTCCATAGACACATAGTCATACTACCAATGGAATTCCGAAGGGTCTATCCAGAGCGAAGCTGTTTCCGTACCATCGGTAAACACAACCTCCTATTACACTTGCATGAGTATCCAATACCCATATATATGAGAACTATGCTATTGTGCCCTCACAATCGTACAAATGTAATACTAGTCTATTCCGCATTATCGATGTCCAGTCTCGATAATACTACGACTATGGATATTTAATGATTAATCCTTCGAGGACTGATACTGTCTCATATCATCTCAATCCAGGAACTAATCATAAGGACCTCCTATCATTTATACATCTAGGTGATCTAATCACAAATGATAAGAGTGCAATCTCATTGTCACATAGTTAATTTGTACAACAACACCATGATCTGTACAAATAGTGACGCTATGAGTCATAATTGTCCAACAATCTCCCACTTGGCCTATAGCCAGTCACTCGAGTGTCATACACCCGAACTATGTAGGTTTGCTCAAACTGCTGAGGAAGGCTTTCGTCAGCGGATTTGCGTGATTATCGTCTGATGCGATTTATTCGATCATCACATCGCCACGATGTATGATCCGAACGAATCAGATGAATAGTTGAAGTATATATCTGGATCGTTGATGAGACCATTAATTCTTTAGTCTGTGCTGACGCCTAGCTCAGCTGCTAACAGAACTATATCTAATCTGATTGGATATATTATCGACCCAAATGGCTTCTATTGCTGCCTTAGCCGCAGCAATAACCCGCATTTGTTGTTTATTCGGTAACAGTATCTTGCTTGGAAGATTTCCAGCTCACTGTTCTGTTATTCAAACTGTATAGTACCGTTATTATTTATTTATTTTTTTTTTTTTTCAGTTAGGAAACTTGCAGCAGTGATCCCAGTCACTTCAAGTTCTCATTCTCCATAGTTTAAGACATCATCCTAAGTTCTCTAAGATACTAACGGATGTTCTTAATATCAATCTAGTGACTATCACTTGGATTGATCTATTTGTGACTCCATATGCTCAAAGCGTATGAGACACCAGGTAACGTATATTTTTCAATGTACGATTTCTCAGAGAGTGTTAACAACTTCAAATCTATCCCAGTAGATCTTTATTCCTAGAATAAAGGTTGTTTCTCTCAAAGAATTCTACGGAGAATTTTCATGAAAGCCAATCTTTCACCGATTGTAATATGGAATATCATTTCCAAGAAATGACATATTATCATTATTTAGGACAGTCACTTTCAGTGCGCTCCCACTAACCTCTTTATATACACAAGAATCATTTCTCGTTTTGAATTAAATCATAACCATTATGATTACATCAAAACGATAATTCCAAGAACCTAATGCTTGCTTCAATCCTAACATGGATCGAATAACCTGCAAACCTTGTTTTCTTGTTTTGGTATGACAAAACCGCCAGGATGTTGAAAATCCCTCCAAAAGGTTTCCGCTTAAGGAAAGCGATCTTGACGTTCTGCTGTCATATTTCATAAATGAAACATGCAGCTTTAGCAAGCATTATCCAAATGGATTTACCATGGCAACAGTTAAAAGGTTGAATCGTAATCAACACAATGTTGATAACGATACCTTTCCGCTACAAGCCTAGCTTTGTACGTTGGTATGTTGCCATCCATGTACGTCTTTCTTGAAGACTTATATAGTACCAGTAGGCACAATGCCTTGCGGTACATCAACTAGTATTCTAAACACAGTTGATATACATGGAATCCATTTCGGATTCATATGGCACTTTGCCATAATAGGGAGTCGATACCTTGTATCACTACCTCATATGTAGTAAGTTGGTATACCTCAAAAAGATAGACATCTTTATGAGGTGAGATTAGAAACCCATACCCCAGGTTGTTTTCTAACTTTCTTCGATCTATGCGGTTCTTGTGTATTAGTAGATTACTGGTACAGTTTCATCCTTGATGAACTGTTTGCGTTCCATCTCGGACTTGGTGCCTTGAATAGTATTACTCTGATTTTCATCGAGTTTACTATCCTCCCACTTACCACTGCATATCGGTATTCCTCTTAGGAAAACCGTATGGTGAGCAACAATTACATTGTTCTCAAGTGAGTTGTATAAGTACTATTTTGGTTTCCCTAGGATAACCTACAATTGGCACTCATCCATTTGGGTTCTAGTTTGGTATCATCCAAACGTATGCCCAGCATTCCCAAATCATCAGGAATGAGAAAACCATGTTTCTTTCCTGTTCATATCTAATATGAAATCTGTCAAACAGATTTTCATGGAACCTTATTCAAAATAAGTATCGCACTGTTAATGCTTATCCCTTTGAAGGAAAATGGTAGCTCAGAGCGACTCATGATTAACCTTATCATGTCTAACAAAATTTGGTTTCTCCATTCGGACACACCGTCAAATTGACGTGTTCTAGAAGGAGTCTTCATTGAAAGAATACTATACCCTTTCAAGTAATTTGAGAAACATATTGCTTAAATATTTTCATCATGATCTAACCGTGATGGTATAAATACTTTAGCCAATCTGTTTGTCCATTTCGTGTCGAAACTCTAAAAGTTTTCGATTTATGTTTCAAAAGAAACACATAACCATAACGCGATGCCACATCCGTAAAGGTCACGAAATATTCATATCCACCTCTAGCCTTGCTAGATATGAGCCCACTTACGTCACTATGAACAAGGGCTAACAGATCGATGGCACTTACACTTTTACCAAGTAAAACATGTTTTAGGTACTTTACCTAATAAACTAGATTCGTAGACATCATTTGAATAGTATCAAATTTGTCCTAGTACCCACTCTTTGAAAGTGTGGATATACGAGTCTTGTTTAATGTGTCCCAGACAATACTGCCACATATAAGTCTTATCTGATTAAATCAGTTTGAGCTACTTATTTGTCATGTTATATGTTTGAGATTTATTCATATTCAAAAGATAAATACTGTTATTCACATCTAATGTGTTTATCTCAATATCATCTTTATATAATGAAACACTTTAGTGTTCTAGAATATAAAGGCATACTCGCAATGAGTCATACTCGATATAGAGATAATGTTCGAGTCAAACTATTTACATTTTAACAATTTCCTAATTTAAGTACGTACCCGAAGATTAGTTCTTAAACTTAGGTATCTACGGTTGAAACAGCGACTTTCGTCCCATTTCCAATTCTTAGATTAATCTCAATCTGAAGTCAGTATCCTGCTCAAAGCAGATTCTGCACATCAGTACATATATTTGTGTATCACTTTTAGTATTTAAAATCCAATTTTAATACTATTAGTGAACATGTTTATGACAAACATATTTGAAGTCAGAGCCTTGCCCGTCTTCAATTCCTTCATGTCTGCCTTGTCCATACAGCAGTCACGCTTCAGTGACCCCGTTTGCCACAGTTTAGGCAGACATTTTGGGATATGTCCTTTATCTTCATAGAAGAATATAATGATCTTGCCTTTGCCATTTTCTACAACTCAGAAGCCTTTGGCCAAGCCTTGGCCTTCTAGAGTATCAAAGTAGGGTGCGCCTTGCGCTACTTGCCTTATTGCAAACTTTGGCTTTGTCTCCTTGAGAATGGCCATTAACTCTCCAAGAGTCATTAATTGCAATTTAATACTTCTAAGATCTATGAATAGATATATGAAGATCCTTCAATTTCTTCATCATACTTTAAGGATCTAATCCTTAGTTCTGATTAGGAAATTAAGGAGTTCTATTGACAAGTATAATTGATTAAGTAGTAAAGTTATCATCACATGAATCTTCCAAAGATCATGCTCTACTATGTGCTTAACTCTGGGCTTAGGCCTAATATGTTATTTTATCAAATAAAGTAATTTATTAGTTTCCAGACCATCCTGAAATTTTATTCCCAATTTTGAAAAGTTAAAGTCGTTTAAACATATTTTCCTTTGGATTATGTTTTAAACACTAATCTTCCAAATTTAATCTAGATTCTAATAGTCCAACTATTTAATCAACGATTTCAGGTACAATTTAATGTAATGATTATTATAGTCTAACTATATAAATAATTACAATTTTATTGGTTAAAATCAAATGTATATTGATTACTAAAATCCAATTATACAATCAACTATAAATGATCGGTAATATTCAAATATATTGATTACTATAATCCAATTATATAATCAACTATAAATGAAGGGTAATATTCAAATATATTGATTACTATAATCCAATTACATAATCAACTATAAATGAAGTAGTTTGAATACAGTCCAACTGTTTAATTAAAACAACTATTAAATATTAGTCCAACTAATACTTTAATTTATTTGACGAGATATTTGATATGGGCGCATTTGGCAAGTTATTAAACGAATATTGTAAATTCAATTCTTGCCTCCCACTATTTTTCGGCGAGCCTCTAACCCTCTATCGAGTACTCGGGAAACCTAGTTTCCTAGTGGGCTAGGATCCCGTTAAATAACACACAATCTTGACTTTGGCCAACAAGTTGTATGATACTTAACTAGGTAGATCTCTAAGATCAATTGGATCTAATCCAATTCCTAGATCCAGTAGGTGGACATCCAAGTCCGAAACATATATCTTATATATATGCCAATATATCCAATATATTTTCCTAACCTTTTTCCTCTGAATCAACTAAGCCTTGGCTTTGACACAACAAGCTTAATGATTCCAGTTAAGCGGGACCTATTGACATGGAAAGCTTCGTAATCAATGTCGATGGACAAGAAGTGATCTTGAATTTGGCCAACAAATCACGACTTGGACAAGACACCGATATGGAACAAAACTCTCATGATTCAAACACATCCGCAATTGACAAAGGTCTTGACTTTGGCCAACAAACCAATGCCAACTTTGGATCTTGAGTAAGAATCACTCAACGGAAGGAAAGACGCTTAATATGTTTTTGAGGGTTTTTTCGCTTGCAAATTGGCAACCAATTTATTATCTTTGATTAGGTCTCATCATACACCCTTAAGCATGTATTCTAAAAGCATAATAAGGCACGATAAATAAATAAACTAATAATGATATGCGGATGGATAGCTAGAACTATTCTAACTTCTACCCAATAACATAATACAATAAAGAAACCTCATTTGTATTGAGGGGAATTGGTGAGAAGAGAATTACAAAGAGTAAAGAGATAAAAGGCTGGACACGCAGGTCCAATTTAATAAATTCTAAATTTATTACAATTTTCAAAATTGCCATTGCCCTTCTAATATCCATCCGATATACATTATTCCTACAACACATTCATGTATTAATACAAATCATATTATTCAATCAATCTAATCCAATTAATTAATCTTTGAATTAATGATCATCCAATGTTCAAACAACGATTTGATTTGCACGAGTCAAACTCGTTTAAGAATAAATACTCAAAGTAAGTATTCTTGAATTATATTGAACTACAACTTTAAATCCAATTAATTTGTATTCAATACTAATTCGAATTTAATTCTAAATTAAATATATACACTTACTTATAAGCCTTAAAGACTTGGATTCCAAATCCAATCTTAATGGGTCTCAAAGGCCCAATAACATCCAATGTTATTTTAATTAAAGTCCAATGTGCCTTTAATTAATTCTTAAGGCATGAGCTTTGGCCATAATGGATCAAACCCAAAATGCCAAGGCCCAATAGGAATCACCTATTGCCAACAAATTAATTTAGGCCCATTAGGCCCAATTAAATTCTTTAAAGGGCCAAGTGATGTATTTGGACTTTATAGAATTGGTTTTGGGCCCAATTGGATCCAATCCAAAAGTCCAAAACCAAACTTGGTCAAACCAAGCACATTAAGCCCAAATACACACTTTTAGCCCAATTAATATTTAAAGGCTTATTAACATAATTATAATATTCCAAATATCACAATTATTTTAATTAAAGTGTATTAGCCATAATTAATTAATTAAACTCAATATTTCCAAAATACCAATTAACTTAATTAATCATGCTTAACCCATCAATTCATGCACAACACAAATTGAAGCCAAAAATCAATATTTCATGCTCAACACAAATTGAATCCAAAATTATCATTTCATGCTCAACATGCTCTTTGATTTTAACATAAACATTATTGAATTTGATTCTAATCCAATCAAACCAACAATCAACATTTAAACATGCATTAAAACACATTATTTCATGTTATAAAAAACAAAAAACTGCAGTGCACTGCCTTATCATATTCGGCCACACTAAGAAATTTTTAACTTTTGATTCGTTTGATTTGTTTCAAATCTAATCATGCATAACTCTAAGTTAACATAATCTAAGCATGCTCAAAGCATCAATTTGAAGGAATCATGCTCAAAACACAAAAGCCCCAAATTTTAGTCTCATGAACCTTAAAATTTTCATGCTTAAAATTGACTCTGATACCATTGTAAGTGTTCCTAGAACATGCCAATGATCTAATAAGCATGAAAAAAAGGTGTTCATAAATACAATATAAGTTGCAGAATTACTTACATTGAGCGGATTTGAGCTTTTAAAATTTTGAGAAGAGATCTCCAAGATCCAAGCTTTGTGTTGATTCCATGCTTTGAGTTAGTTTCCCTATCACCTTAGTTGATTTGTGAAGTGCTAGCTCCTTTGAAATTGCAACAAAATCAAAGTGTAGAGTGAAGGCCATTCACGCCCAAGTTGAGAGAGTTTAGGGTTTTTAGGTTTTATTCCAAGTGTAATGCATACACAAATGAGGGAGAGAGAAGAGTTTTAGGTAAAACCAATTTACCCATTTACCTAAACAAGGTAGTTGGGTAAATGATTTTACCAAAACCATTCCAAGTTAGTTTGGTGGTGGGTGGCTTGGCATAAATGCCAACTACCCTCCCAACTACCACATTAAAGTGGGCCCCACACTTGAATTCAAAATTCAAATGTCTCTACGAACATTTGCCGCAGCTCGGTTCCGTTTAATCCGATTAAATGAACTTTTGTCGCTAAATAATTAAATCCAATTTAAATAAATAACTATGCCTCGTAAATATATTACGAACGTCATTTACGAATTAATTCTAAATTAACTCATTCATTCGTATTAAAGTCCAACTTTAATTTCGTAATGAAATCCAATTCATTATTAATATATCCGATATATTAATTTTAGCCCAAGTGAATAAATTAAATAGAAAAATCGAATTTAACTATTAAATTTATTCTACCGATTAATTCCAAATTAATCGCTTTCTCTCTCTTCCGAACAAATTTAATCCCAGATTAAATAATACCTTAATTAATCCCAGATTAATTTTCTCTCGCTTAATTAATCCCATATTAATTTTCTCTCTCTTAATTAATCCTATATTAATTTTCTCTCTCTTAATTAATCCCAGATTAATTTTCTCTCTCTTAATTAAATCAACTGTCATCGGTGAATCTTTGGGAAGCTACCCAAGAGATCCCTGGATATGTTGGCAGTAAATACGGTTATCGGTTTATCCGAATACGTGCGTACCTCGTACCACGTGCTTATCGATTTACAAGACATGGTTGGCTTCTAGCAAAGCACCGTGCCTACCCAATTCTCCAGAAATATTCTTACTGGAATATATAATCTATGTCAGGCATAGTATACGTAGTATTGCGTATTGCAATCCAGTATCAGGTGTCACGTGCTAGGCCTGGGGCTGGAATTGTGTCTGCCCCGTACGAAGCACATGTCGGATGTCTGGTAACTAGTCTTTATAATCGAATGAACATGACCTAGTCATATCATCCCGATGACTGCAGTACTTAAGAGCACCAGTACCGTATCCTACGTGACATCATCTCCACTATGACTGGAGTGATACTTCCGTCTTGACATCACACCCAATACACTACGATTCTCAATACACCCAGCAGAGACGTACAGAGAACCCGTTAAAGCCCAAGACGACCAAAACCAAAGCACATTGATTGTCATAAGTATTAGCGGTGCAAGTCTCAGGTTAAGACCAAATACACCTACCCTGATTTCAGACTTCCATAGACACATAGTCATGCTACCAATGGAATTCTGAAGGGTCTATCCAGAGCGAAGCTGTTTCCGTACCATCGGTAAACACAACCTCCTATTACACTTGCATGAGTATCCAATACCCATATATATGAGAACTATGCTATTGTGCCCTCACAAATCGCACAAATGTAATACGAGTCTATTCCGCATTATCGATGTCCAGTCTCGATAATACTACGACTATGGATATTTAATGATTAATCCTTCGAGGACTGATACTGTCTCATATCATCTCAATCCAGGAACTAATCATAAGGACCTCCTATCATTTATACATCTAGGTGATCTAATCACAAATGATAAGAGTGCAATCTCATTGTCACATAATTAATTTGTACAACAACACCATGATCTGTACAAATAGTGACGCTATGGGTCATAATTGTCCAACAACACCCTTAAACATGCATTCTAATACATAATAAAGCGCATATGAATAAAATAATAATGATATGCGGATGAATACTTTACAAATTGATCCTAGATCAAATCACTCCATTTCTCTCTCCCGCTAGCACATGTATCACTTCTACCCGTTACACTACACTTCTAAAGAAACCTCGTTAACATTGAGGGGAATAGGTGAGAAGAGAATACAAAGAACATGAGGTGATAAGGCTGGACACGCAGGTCCAATTAATAAATCAAATTTATTACAATAATTTCCAAAATTACCCCCACCCGACTAATATCCATCTGATATACATTATTCATTCATCACAAACATGTATTCACACAACCATGTTATCAATCAATCTAATCAAATTAATTAATCTGATAATTAGTGATCATCCAATGTTCAAACAACGATTTGATTTTGCTCGAGTCAAACTCGTTTTACGAATAAGTACTCAAAGTACGAATTCTCGAAATAAATTAAACTACATCATTAAATCCAATTTAATATGCATTCAATTCTATTCGCTATTTAATTCCAAATAAAATTTTACACTTTATTAATAAACCTTTAATGACTTCAATTCCAAATTTAATCGTAACGCGTCTCAAAGACCGATTAACATCCAACGTCAATTCAATTAAAGTCCAATGGGCTTTTAATTGATTTCTTAAGGCTTGGATTTTTGTTCAACTCGGATCAAACCGAAAAACCAAAATCCAATTCGGGAATTACCCCATAAGCCCATAAATCAATTTAGGCCCAATTAAACTTTAAAGGTTCATTAAGTCGCATTTGGGCTTAACGGAAGTGGTTTTGGGCCCAATCCCAACTTTGTACAACAAAGCCCAACAAGCCCAATAACAACTTTATAAGTCAAATTTCCAAAATTAGGCCCAAATAATTAAATTACCAAATTCCAAATTTCCAATTTAATTACATAAGTGTTCAACATAATTAATTACCTAATTAACATTTCTAAAACATCAATTAGCCTAATTACTCATGCTCATTATCAACAAAACATGTCCAACACATTTTATCAAAAATCAAACCCATATACATGTTTAAAGTCTCGGCCAAGATGGTGATTTCTATCCGATTCGAAATCAATCCAATTAATTTCACAATCGATATTAAATCCACATCCCGAATGATTTCCAACACATCCAATGTCCAAAAAATCAAAAATCCAAGACTTCTAGGGCATTATGTATTCGGCCACCATAACCAATTTGGGGAAAAAATGATCCAATCACATTTTCTTGAAATTGATCCAATCAATCTTCAATTCAACAACATTTAAGCATACTTAATCATCCAATTTCATAATATCATGCTCAAATTCAAAATACCCAAATTTTAAGCCTTAAACTTTTC
Source organism: Zanthoxylum bungeanum (assembly GCA_019454045.1). Classification (NCBI taxonomy): domain Eukaryota; kingdom Viridiplantae; phylum Streptophyta; class Magnoliopsida; order Sapindales; family Rutaceae; genus Zanthoxylum; species Zanthoxylum bungeanum. The sequence continues at coordinate 29,532 of SKCR01023630.1, forward strand.
ATGCTCAAACCTAGGCTCTTGATGCCATTGTTGGTTTCTAATTAGGTCCCAAGATCATTATAAGCATGAAAAACAAGTGTGAATACATCAACGGAGATAGCGGAATACTTACATCGATCGGTTGAAATGATTCGGCAACAAACAAAGTTGATTTTGCTCTCCATTTTGGCGCCACTGCAGTGCAGATTTTCTGCCTCCAAAAATCAGATTTTGATATAAGAAATCGAGCTCCAATCTTCGTCAAACGATTCCCGGCTAGTGGGTGAGTTTCCCTATCACCTTCGTATAACTCTCAGTGTGCTAGCACTTGGCAATTGTGCCCGCCATTCAAGGCAAACCAGAAGCATTTCACAGCCCTTGGGCTTGAGCTTTGGAGAGAAAAGGATGAAGATGGAGAGAGATGAAGAGAGTTAAAAAAGGTTGTGTAAATGTTGTAAATCATTTACTTTATATATTTTCTAAAAATATATAAATGTTTTACCATTTATTTAAACATTCAAAAAGTCAAATAAATGAATTTTAACCTCATTGAGTGTTCTACACTCCAACATCAATGTCCATCAAGTCATATCAAGTCTATCAAGTTGTCAAGTCACATCACTCAAAGTGACAAGTGATTTGACACTTGAAACGACTAATGATTTGACGTTTGATTTGACTTGTGTGCCGCAATCGAATTCGAAATGCAAATGTGCTCGCAAATAATCTTGAACTCGGGTTCGTTAATTCCAAATTAACGATTTATCCATTGCGACATAATTAAATCTAATTTAATTAAATAATCATGCCCAGCATAATTACTATTCACGTCGCTTGCGAATTAATTCTAAATTAATTCATTCGCCCGAATTAAAATCTAATTTTAATTCCGCGTCGAAATCCAATCTCGTTTAATATATCGAATATATTAATTTACCGATTAATTCCAAATTAATCGTTATCTCTCTTTTATTGATATTTTATCCTAGATAAAATATCTCCGAAATTAATCCCAGATTAATTTTCTCTCTCTTCTAATTAATCCCAGATTAATTAAAGTGCGAGTCATACGTCATCAGTGAATCTTTGGGAAGCGACCCATGAGATCCCCAGATATATTGGCAGTAAATTCGGTCGTCGGACTATCCGAACACGTAAGTACCTCATACTACGTTTTACCGATTTACAAGACAAGGTTGGCCTCTAGCAAAGCGCCATGCCTACCCAATTCTCCGGAAATATCCTTATAGGAATAAAGAATCTGTATCAGGCGTAGTATACGTAGTATTGCGTATTTCTGTCCAGTATCGGATGATCACGTGCTAGGCCTGGGGCTGGAATTATGTATGCCCCGTACGAAGCACATGTTTGATGTCTGGTAACTAGTCTCTATAATCGGATAAACCTGACCTAGTCATTTTATCTCGATAGCTGCAGCATTTAAGAGTAATAATACCGTATCCTACGTGACCATCATCTCCACTAAGACTGGAGTGATACTTTCGTCTTGACATCACACCCAACACACTACGATTCTCAATCTACCCAGTATTGGCGTACACAGAACCTGTTAAAGCCCTGGATGACCGCAACCAAAGTATATTGATTGTCGCAAGTATTAGCGGTGCAAGTCTCAGGTTAAGACTAAATACACCTATCCTGATTTCGGACTTCCATAGACACATACTCATACTACCAATGGAATTCCGAGGGGGTCTATCCAGAGCGAAGCTGTTTCCCGTACCATCGGTGAAACACGACCTCATATTACACTTGCATGAGTATCCTATACCCAAATATATGAGAACTATGCCGTTGTGCCCTCACAACGCGCATAAGTGCAATACTAGTCCTTTACGTATTTATCGATGTCCAATCTCAATAATTCTCTGACTATGGATATTTAATGATTTATCCTTCGTGGACTGATACTGTCTCATATCATTCTCTGTCCAGTAATAAATCATAGGGACCTCTCATCATTTATACATCTAGGTGATCTAATCACAAATGATAAGAGTGCAATCTCCCTTGTCACATAGTTAATTTGTACAACAACACCATGATCTGTACAAATAGTGACGCTATGGGTCATAATTGTCCAACAGGAGCTACATGCAGTCTTGCCGTTTTGTACTTCTTAGAGACTCTCTTTGATATCTTCTTCTGTCCCATTTCGATTTTCTTCGATTTTCTTGAAGTCTTTGAAGAACTTGCTGCACCATGGAGGTACAAAGTGAGTTTGTCTTTCTTCAAATCTTGTTTCGTCATGCATAACATGATATGAAGTTCTTCATATGTGGCTTACATTGAATGCATCACAAAGCCATCATATGTACTGAGTAAAGAAGACATAATCAGATTTCGGCCTAGCCTTTCATATATCATAATGTCATTCAAAATTATTCTAACTCCAAGATAAGGCGATTGTCCATCTCATACTATAAGTAGTTCTATACTCATTTAGTTTTTTAGAATTCAAAAGTCGCGCTAATGAATTTGGGGTAGCCATCTACAAGACAATAATTAAACACTAGCAAAATATTTTTCATTTCAATATAAAAATTCTAATATGATTATGGATTTTAAATCTATTAGTGCACTCTCACTACTTTACGTAATTTTGTAATCTCCCTTAACGGAAAAATAGAAATTTGATTATCAAAATTTCATAGTGAGAAGTGGATCTCATGATATTTACTTTAGCCTCACAGTAACGACAGTCTTGGCCTTTATAAACTCATTGGGTAGACCTCCAAGGTCAATCACATCGATGTGACTCTTAATTTTGGTCATGAACCGTTTTTTATCCTTATCATAATGATTGTATTGGATTTAAGACGTGTTCCAGATGTATACTTGTTAATGTGCACTAATGAGCTTCGTAAGTATACCCTCACAATAATGATGATATTGGGTGACTACGCTAACTCATCACACCATATCTAATGTTTTTCTAGAGCAACATAAGTTCTGACCATTTATACCTTCACAATAATGACGGTATTGGGCATAAGTAATACAAATTCATTCATCTCTGTATTGATAAGACAGACCATCCAATAATACTCCAATATTATTAATACTATTACTTAAAATGAAGTAATTACCTAATCATGAGAGATTTATGAAAATCAAGTCATTAACATGTTTAGGTCAAAATAAAATTTTAATTTAAAACATGTAGTACATATCCAATGTGATTTATGCATAATTAAATTAAAATTACAGAGGCATAGATTCAAAAATATATGTCGAACATTCAACATGTGGTGTGAGGTTAAGACCTGCTCTGATACAGTTCTTAAGGGGCGGTGTGGGAACTCTAGGGTCGGATCGGTTCCCCGTGCAGCAAAGTGAGTCTAACCCATGGATATTAAGCAGTGTTATATTTTTAAATAATTTAATGCAATACTATTTTTGTTGGAGTTGCTGTTTGGAGTGCCAATCCGAATTGTACATTTTATTATTTATAATTATATTTTCATTTAATGGTATTGTCATTTTGCGTATTAGATTGATGTATAGATATGTTAATAATGACATCGACCTTAGAATAGTCTTGTAGTAATACTGGACACTAGGTGGTCCAACATTGAGATAAGTCTTACTATTGTAAATTATTCTTAAAGCAAATATTCCTAGTCGTTGGTTTTGGAATATAGTCGAATTCCTATAACCTAGAAGAATAGCACATGTCGTATATTGGAATTAGAGTTCTAATGGTTTAACTCGATGTACCAAGAGTTTTGAAAACTCGTATAGACGTGTGGGTATTGGTTGGACCGAATACTGAATGATTCACATGTGATTCCTAATAGTTGGAAGTACACACCACCGTCAATAGGAATCTCCTCGAGTCGAGTAGCATATGTAATCCTTTGACTATAGGATAGTATTGATTTTGTGTGAGATCCTCCACACTTTGATGCCATGTATGTTAGAAACGTTTCATGGTCTAACCTCTAGATGTTTGTTTGGTGTGGACCGCTGCACTCAGTAATCAAGTGCAAAGCAAGATATAATTCGTCGGCCCATATGTATACCATAAGTGGTTTAGGTATTCATGTGAGTAAAGTCACGATTCTTAAAGCTTTGGCCAAAGTCAATCACCTAAGATGGATCGCATCTGTTATGAAGAATCGTGGACATGTCGACATAAGATGTGCGCCTCGAAAACTTAACGATGTATTCTATGTTTTAACTCAGATAGCCTACGACGGAGGGATTTTTAAATATATATGATGACATTGGCTTGTATAGTTCAGAAAGGTCGTTCATGTTCTTAATGAATTCAATGAATTCAGAGGTGGCCGAATTGCGTACATATTAGCTAGGCTTATATGGAGAACGTGTCTAAACTTAGAGAGTCCCAATATGAAGTGTACTCGTTGAGCACTTGGGTAGCCAATTAATTTTGATAAAAGATAATATTCGATATTATAATTGTCAATTAAGATAATCAAGTGTTATTGGATAACATTGATTATTTACTTTGACCTAATGGAATTAATTGGATTAATTTAATAATTACACAAGGGCTTAATTGTAAAATCATAATTATCTCTGCCATTTGAGGATATTATGGTAATTGTAAGTATGTAATAATAGATGATTTTAACTTGATTTAATTGGATTAAATCAAAGTGGAATTTAACTAATTCATTTCATAATCCTTGGCTTGATTTAATTGGATTAAATCAAAGTGAGAGACAATTAAGATTAGTCACACCTAATTATACATATTTAGACAAATTGAATTAAGCCCACTTAAAAGTTGATTACCACTTTTATTAATTATAAATTGGCTAAGTTTTGCTATAAATAGCAAACTTTAGGAAGGTTTTAATTACGAGTAAAAGCATAAGCTAAAGCTTGAGTAAGCTAAATACAAGAAATTCTTGAGAGATTAGCCTAAGTTATAGAAGTGTTTAGAGAAGCTTGTGAGGTCTCTACAATATTTCATCTAGAAGAAATCAAGATTAGATCTTGAAGTGAAGCTTGCTAGCGTTGGAAATCAAGATTGGACCTTGAAGTAAAGCTTGCACACCTTGGAGGTTCTCCAACTATTTCAACAAAGAAAAAGTAGATTGGATCTTGCATCAAGCTCACTATGTAATGTTTGATCTTCTCCTAAACTATGTTCTTTTGTGTATTGGATGCATGATCACATAGCTTAATGTTGAAATAACGCTAATCAATTATGTTAGGATACTTTGGAAATATAAACACAACATGCTTATAAATTAGGTCAAAGATGTTCATGTTGGACATGGAACAATTAATAAGAGTTTGAAACTTTAGATTAAAGCTCAGAGCTATGGCTACCATTCTAGATTCACTTGGCCACCTATAGGTGAACTAGAATTATTAATGAGACATTTATAATTGGGATTCCAAAATATTTTGTGATTAGATTCAAACATATGCGTATAAGTATTTAGAATACATGTATGCTAGTTGTAAAACATGTTTTGATAGTGGTTATGAAGTTAAAATTGGATTTAAAGTGTATTTGAAGTATTGAGAGAAAATTGGAAGTGTTTAGTAATGATTTGTGTTAAGTGAGGAACGACAATACTGAGCACAGCAGAACCCACCTGAGATCAAATCTCGAGCGAATAAAAATATTTTTTTTGACAGTAGCTAAAAATAGTGTTTAAAATTTTTTATCAACTTAATTTATTCCAACGCATCAAAGTAAATTTTCCATAAGCTCAAATAAATATTTTAAACACTTTAATCAATTTATCAACTCTTAACAAATTAAATCAAAGAATTAAATTAATTTTCCAACACTTGAAAAATTAATCCAAACATATAAAATTATTTTTCAACACTTGAAAAATTAATCCAAGCATACAAAATTAATATATCAACTATATGCCAATTTTTCATACACTTGAATGCTTCAAGAACCTCACATACATGCTTCTAATTAATCCAACAATTCCACAATAATTTTTCTCAATACAAATCATCAACAAATTAACAAATTAAATTTGCCAATTATTGCTTTCAAGCCTTGCCAATTGTTGAAGCTTTGTATCCAAAATTCTCAAATCCTCCAAACTTTGAACTTCCTTCTTTCTCCACCAAATTGAGCTCCTCCAAGAACAAATCTTGGTGATCGAAATGTGGTTTGATCACTCAAGAATGACAACTAACTTTTCCCAAAATTCAACTCTTGAACCCTAGGAAAAACAAAGCTTTAAGAACACAAATTAACCCTCAACTCTTAAGGATTAATTCCATGGACTTGATTATTTGTTTAGGTAATTTTTGGTGAGATTATTGGCTTGATTTTGAGAGCAAAACAAAAACAAAAACCATAAGCTTTTCTTTCTTTAAAATCAGTAGTGAGGGAGAGCAATGAAACAACAACCCATTTCCTTTTATTTTCTTGGTTTCGATAGTGACTTAAGAAAGATGAACAATTGATTTTTTTTTTTTGTTTTTATTAATTAAAATTAAAGAAAACAAACCCAAGCTTTTTAATTTAAACCATGGTTTAAAAGCATATTTACTCCACACCACATGTTTCAAAAAGCTAACTTAACCAAAGTTAAGAAAATAATCTCACCAACTTTGTAATTTAGTTACAATTAAAAGCTTTAGTTACATTAACCAAAATTATTCAATTGCTTTAACTTAGTTGCCTTAATTAATTAAAAGCTTTATTTGTATAAACCAAGTAATTAATTTTGTACATTAATTTAATAATTAAATTAATTTACTAATTAATTACTATTTAATGTAAATCAAATTTACATTTATTATACAATAAGTTTGTATCAAATCTTGATATAAAATTAATTAATTCAATTCATCCATGAATTATCGGATCAAACAATTTAATTCTTAAACCCAAAAAATACTTTGTCAACATCTGACGAAAAGTCGCCCTAGTGCTCAATGAGTAAACTTAATATAATGGAACTCTCTAGGCTCACGTTCGGTTGTTACTTGTATATATACATATATATCTCATATATTCGTACATATATTCATGAAGGCCTACCCACCTACAAATCATGACTAAAAACAACACGACACGTCGAACCATACAAGTCAAGGTTAAAACGTTAATGTATAATCCCTTGTCATTACCGTCTCCAATTGAGTAAGGTTATAGATTTACTGTCAAAACCTTGTCTACTCAATATAAAATAAATTTTCATAATTATATTCCATTAATAAATAATATATGCAAACCTCTTTTTCAATATTATTTATAATGTTAAAGAAAAAATTTCTTCAACGAACTTTCGGCCAAAAGATTTCGGAATACACTCTGAAAATTTCTGGAAACATAATCCAACCATATGGACTGACAAATCCTCATTTTAATACATACTGATCTTCGTGAGCATCGGTCTATACCTAACAGTCATCCAAAGGTCAGACCATAAAAGGTCTCTGACATGCATGGTATCAGACATAGAGGATCACTCACAAGATTACCGTGATGTCTCAAGTCAAAAAACCACAATAACTATTCAACTCGAAAAGATATTACTGATAGTTTTATGGAATATCTATTAATCATCTTTTATGAGTTTGTTCGATATTCATTCCACTAATGACTATCTGCATTTCTACATAAACTCCCACTAAGCTAATAGTCTGTTGAGACAAACCATATGTCCATTACATATATAGACAATGCACTAGTTTTACCATTATAATGACCAGCCCATGTCAATATATCTAGACCAGGAATAATTTATATTCGAGAGAATGCGTGATATTTCTCAACACCAGTTGCAATTCTTACAACTATATCCCATATGTTGTAACTCTCGAATCTTTACTAATTTCATATAAGATTCCGAGTGAAACTCAAAATCTCTAACTCTTAGAGCAATCTAAACTCGAAATCTCTAACTCTTAGAGTAATCTAACACTTAGATTTATAATATATAAATAAAAGTAAGAAATTACCATTTAAATAAATAAATAATTATGATAAAGAAAATATGACATTGCATAAATAATAAATATTTATACAAAAAGTGAATGGTGCTCGATCACCATTTCCAACACTCCCATGATCTAGTGCCATTCACGATGGTATCTAATACCCATCGACTCCACGTGTTTCTCAAACAATTTGGGAGTTAAGGCTTTAGTCAGTGGGTCCGTTATATTTTCTTCAGTTCGTACTTTACAAACTAAAATGTCACCTCTAGCCAAAATATCTCTAATTATGTTATACTTTCGTTCCACATGCTTAGATTTCTGATGAGTGTGAGGTTCCTCAGCTTGAGCTATCACACCATTGTTATCACAGTATAATGGAATAGGATCTACTATAGATAGGACTACTCCAAGCTCCATAACAAACTTTTGATCAAGATAGTTTCCTTTGCGGCTTCTGAAGTAGCAATGTATTCTGCCTCGGTGGTGGAATCAGCAGTCAAACCCTGCTTAGGGCTCTTCCAACTAATGGCACCGCAGTTGAGAGAAAACACAAACCCAAATATAGACTTTCTATCTTCTGGATCAGATTGAAAATTTGAATCAGTGTAACCTCTCAACTGTAAGTCATTTTTCTCTATAAATGAGAAACTTACCCTTTGTACCTTTAAGGTATTTCAGGATATGTTTCACAGCCATCCAATGGTCCTAACCCGGATCAGACTGATAACGACTTGTAACACTTACAGCCATGCTGATATCATGTCTAGTACATAACATGTCATACATTACGCTATCAACAGGGGAAGTATAAGGCTGGCTAAGCAATTTAGCCCTTTCATCATCTGTCTTAGGACAACCATGTTTAAAAGGCACATTGACTGTCTTACAATCAACAAAGTTGTACATTTCTAAGATCGAATCAATGTACTTGGACTGAGAGAGTCCTATCATCCTCATTACTCTATCTCTATAAATATTTATACCTAGTATATAAGAGGCCTCTTCTATATCCTTCATGGAGAAATTCTTACTGAGATAGGCTTTGACAGATTGTAACATACCTACATCATTTCTGATAATAAGTATATTATCAACATAAAGCATTAAGAAGACTACCATGCTCCCACTTACCTTTTTATAAACACATGATTCCTCTTCGGTTTTAATGAAACCAGACGATCTGATCACATCGTCAAAATGAAGATTCCAACTACGGAAAGCTTGTTTAAATCCATAAATAGACTTTTTAAGCTTACAAACCAGATTAGGATCTTTGGCGAATGCGAATCCCTCAGGTTGTTCCATATGAATATCTTCCTCAAGATTTCCATTTAGAAAAGTCATTTTCACAGCCATCTGCCAAATTTCATAATCATAATGTGCGAAAATAGCTAATAAAATCCTGATTGACTTAAGCATGGCTATAGGAGAAAAGGTTTCCTCATAATCAATACCAGATTTCTGAGTATATCCTTTTACTACTAGTCAGGCCTTAAAGGTTTCAACCTTTCCATGAGGCCCTCGCTTCCTCTTGTAAACCTATTTACAACCGATAGGAACAATTCCGTCGGGAATCAAAACCAAGTCCCAGACTTGATTATCAAGCATTGAGGAGGCAATCTCGGATTTCATAACTTCCAGCCAGTTCTCCTCATCGATGTTTAACATCGGCTCTTTGTAGGTCAAATGATCCTTTTCTTCGATTAAGAAAACATCGAGGGCATCGTCAGATGTCGTCCTATACCTAACATGAGGTCTCGATATCTTTTGTGACCTACGAGGTGGTTGTGTCAAAGGTATCTCATCTTTATGAACTTCTGGTTCTATCATCGATTCAATGTTACTTTGATTGATTTCATCAAGATTAATCATTATATGATCTTCACTTTCTAACATAAATTGTGTTTCTAAGAAAGTTACATTTCGAGCAATGAAAACATTTCGGTTATCGGGATCATAGACTGATATCCCATGGAATTCTTAGGATATCTAATGAATTGAAACTTGTACCCTCTAGGTGCAAGTTTATCACATTGTGCAACTCTTACATAAGCATGACAACCCCAAATCTTAACATACTTAAGACTCGATTTCCTTCCAGTCCATAACTCATACGGAGTGGTCGGAACGGCTTTCGATGGAATTTTGTTCAGAAGATGAGTGACAGTGTCTATAGCATTGCCCCATAAGTATATAGGTAGATCAATAAAACTTATCATCGATCAAACCATATCTAATAAAGTTCGTTTCCTCCTCTTCGAAACAGCATTGTGTTGAGGAGTGCCTGGAGGAGCATACTGAGCGAGAATCCCATTCTCTTTTAAATAACTCACGAACTCACTGCTCATGTACTCACTACCCCGATCTGATAGAAGGCATTTTAAGAGTTTTCTAGTTTGTTTCTCTACTTCAAATCGGTATTCTTTGAACTTTTCAAAAGTTTCTGATTTGTGTTTTATAAGAAACACATAACCAAATCTTAACAAATCATCGATGAAAATTACAAAGTATTGAAACCAACCCATGACAGCATGATTTATAGGACCACATATGTCGGCATGCACAAGTTCTAATAAATCATTAGCACGGTGACCAACACCACTAAATGAAGATTTGGTCATTTTACCTTGAATACAATATTCATAAACTGGTAAAGGTTCTATGGTTAGATCCGATATCACACCATCCTTAACTAGTTTGGTTAGGCGTTTTATGCCTATATGACCTAATCTCATATGTCAAAGTTCTGTGTTATTTATTTCACCCGATCTTTTCCTTTTGTATTTCTCTATATTAATGACATCATGATTTTTGGTAAGAATGTAATGACCATCAACCATGGGACATGAAATAATTATTATCATATAAATTTAAAAGACCATCTTTAATAGTTACATGAAATCCTTCGCTGTCAAGTACATGAAGTGAGATGATTTGTCGTATCATAGTCGGCATAAAATAACAGTTATTAAGTTTAATATTACATTCAGCAGTAAGTTTCAAAAATAAAATCCTACTGCTTCAACTTGTAGAGAATCTCCATTCCCTACTCGCAGCTGGATATCTCCCAGCTTCAATCTTCTAGTTTCCCTCAGATCCTGTAATAAATTGCAGATATGAGAAGGACAAGCAGTGTTTAACACCCAAGTCGAACTAGAATAAAAAGCAAGTGTAATTTCAATAACAGGAAAGCAAATACCTGATGGAGCTTTCTTCAAAGAAGCTAAATATTTCGGACAGTTGCGTTTCCAGTGTCCAAGCATGTCACAGTAGAAACATTTTCCTTTTGCAACATCTGTCTTCACATTTGGCTTAGAAACCCCTGCGGAAGTAACCTTTGTACCTTTACCTTTACCTTTGACTTTTTTTTCTTTTTCTATTTCTTCCTAGTCGGCTTTTGAAAAGCCTGAGAAGGTCCAGAAGAAGAAACACCAATAACCATGAAAGCAGAACTATTTTTATTTATGTCATCTTGAGCCATCAACAACATATTGTGCAACTCAGAATAGGTGGGAAGCATCTTATGCATGTTAAATTTAACAATAAAGTCCTTGAAAGATTTAGGAAGAGATGCGAGAATCACACTATTCCCGAGGTGGTTGTCAATAGGAATATCCATCCTTTCTAGCTCTTCGATACAATTTATTAGCTTCATCACATGTGGACTAACAAGTTTTCCCTCAGAGAGGAAAGTATGAAAAAGCTCAACAACCACCCTATGCATCTCTACCTGTGGTCGATCACTGAATAGTTCCTTTATATGCAATAAGATAGATCCGGAATCAGACATCGACATATACTTCCTCTATAGTTCTGGCACCATAGATCCCAAGATGTATGAACGGACTTTCTGATCATCATCCTTCCATCTCTTGAACGTCTCACGTTTTTCATCTGAAGCATCATCCAAAACCCTTGCGGGCATTGGGCGATCTAGAAAATGTTCAAGTTGCTTCGCTTGATAGAGAATTCAGAGATTCATGAGCCAAAAATTATAATTAACAGCACCATGGAGCCTATGCGTATCAAGTATACGCGAAAGCGGGTTCGAAACAGACATTCTAACTACACACGGAAAAATAAAATAAAGAGGAAAATTGATATTTAAATATCATGATAAAACACTAAATAGAATATGGATTTATTTTTTCTATAAAGTGCCCTCGCATTGTCTTATATTATTTATAATCTCTACAAACAAGAATACATAAATTTAACTCTTAAATCTCACAATGCAAAGTAGATCCTTCTTGACGTTTACGTAAATCTCACGCTTTAGCAATATTGACCTTTGTAAATTTGAGAAGGTAGAAAACTATTGTCAATTGCATGTCATAAATCTAATCTCATCCTCATGCTTTAGCAATATTAGATAGTTCAATTTTTAGATCAACTTGTCTATCGTCAAAAATAAGATACTAATATTAACCTCACGCATTAGCAATATTGGATAATATTTTCTCTTAAATTCGACTCATCTCATGTTTAACTTGATTAGAATAAAATATTACAACCAATTCGTCACGCTTTAGCAATATTGGGAATAATCATAATGGTTTTGTTGGATTTTCTAGGTCAAACCAAGATCAATTAAGCAAGAAATCATGTGAATACAACAAAGTAAGAATGCGGAAAATACTCACTTTGATAAGATTTTGGATGCGTTGAACACAAAAAATTTTCTCCTTGTAGTTTCGGCCAAGCTCTCATTTGGGGATGAAATCCAAGCTCCAAGCTTTTGAGTTGATTCCAAGCTCAAGGATTGGCTTCCCTATCACCTCATATGATTCTTTGTGTGCTAGCACCATTGAAAATTTGCAACAAATCTTCCAATTTTCCCTCTTAAAATTCGGCCAAGCCTTAGAAATTTTTTGGGAGAAAAAAATCTGCACTTGGGCGTAAGATAGGAAGAGAGAGTGAGAAGGAAAGTTGTGTTATTTGATTTCAAAAACCAAAAATTAAAGGTATACCAAAGTTGGTATAAGTCTTTCAACTTTAGAAAATGTGTTTTACAAGTTATCTACACATCATCACCCACTCCACCAAATACCATCACCAAAAAGTGATGAGCAAGATAAATAATATGACATGTGATGTGACATGTGGGTCCCACTTGATTCAAAATCTGAGTGGGCCCACAACACATCCCGGGCTCGGGTTCGCTAATTCTGAATTAACGAATTTTCCGTTGTGACGTAATTAAATCAAATTTAATTAAATAATTATGCCTAGCAAAATTACTATTCACATCGCTAGCGAATTAATTCTAAGTTAATTCGTTCACCCGAATTAAAATATAATTTTAATTCCGCATCGAAATCTAATTTCGTTTAATATATCGAATATATTATTTTATCGATTAATTCCAAATTAATCGTTCTCTCTCTCTTAATTGAATTTTATCCCAAATAAAATCCTTCGTAATTAATCATAGATTAATTTTCTCTCTTATACAATTAATCGTAGATTAATTATGTTCGAATCATACATCATCGGTGAATCTTAGGGAAGCGACCCATGAGATCCCTGGATATGTTGGCAGTAAATCCGGTCATTGGATTATCTGAACACGTAAGTACCTAGTACTATATTTTTACCTATTTACGAGACATGGTTGGCTTCTAGCAAAGCACTGTGCCTACCCAATTCTCCAGAAATATTCTTAAAGGAATATTTAATATGTGTCAGGGGTAGTATACTTAGTATTGCGTATTACGATCCAGTATCGGATGTCACATGCTAGGTTTGGGGCTGGAATTATATCTGCCCCGTACGAAGCACATATCAGATCTCTGGTAACTAGTCTCTATGATCGGATAAACATGACTTAGTCATATTATCCCGATGACTGCAGTACATAAGAGTACTAGTTCCGTATCCTACTTGATCATCATCTTCATATAACTGAAGTGAAACTTCCATCTTGACATCGCACCCAATAAACTACGATTCTCAATATACCCAGAAGAGGCGTACACAGAACCTGTTAAAGCCCCAGAAGACCAAAACTAAAGTATATTGATTGTCGCAAGTATTAGCGATGCAAGTCTCAGGTTAAGACCAAATACACCTACCCTGATTCGGACTTCCATAGACACATAGTCATATCACCAATGTAATTCCAAGGGATATATCCAGAGCGAAGCCGTTTCCATACCATCGGTAAACACAACCTCCTATCACACTTGCATAAGTATCCATTACTTAAATATATGAGAACTATGTCGTTATGATCCCACAATACGCACAAGTGCAATACTAGTCTATTTCGCATTATCGATGTCCAATCTCGATAATACTATAATTAGGGATTATTTAATGATTAAATCTTAGTGGATTAATACTGTCTCATATCTTATTAATCCGGAACTAATCATATGGAATTTTATCATTTATATATCCTGGTAATCCAATTACAAATGATAAAACAATAATTTCCTTTGTCACATAGTTAATTTACACAACAACACCATGTTCTATACAAATAGTGATGTTATGGGTCATAATTGTCCAACAATCTCCCACTTGGCCTATAGCCAATCACTCAAATATCCTACACTTGAATTATGTACTGGTCGCTCAAACTTCTGCTGTGAAACAGCTTTCGTCAATGGATTTGAAAGGTTATCATCTGATACGATCTATTCGATCATCACATCGCCACGATGTATGATCTGACGAATCAGATGAAATAGTTAAAGTACATACTTGGATCGTTGATGAGACCGTGATTCTTTAGCCTGTGTTGTAGCCTAGCTCAGCTGCTAACAGAACTATATCTAATCTAATTAGGATTATATAGATCAAAAATGCTTCTTTTGCTGCCTCAGTTGCAGCAATGTTCCGCTTATGTTGTTTATTCGGCAATAGTATCTTGCTTGGAAGATTTCCATCTCACTGTTCCGTTGTTCAAACTATATAGTACCCTTATTACTACATACAGTCGTTTTTATCAGTTTGGAAACTTACAGCGGTGAACCCAGTCACCTCATCATTCTCGATAGTTTAAGAAAGTATCCTTAGTTCATCTAAGATACTCAAGGATGTTCTTAACGTCAATCCAGTGACCATCACATGGATTGGCCTGATTATGACTCCATATGCTCAAAGCATATGAGACACTAGGTCACACACATGTCTTTCAATGTACGAGTTCTCGGAGAGTGCCAACAACTTTTAGATCTATCCCAGTAGATCCTTATTCCTAGAATAAAGGTTGTCTCTCCCAAGTAGCCTACATAGAATTTTCATGAAAGCCAAGCTTTCACCAATTTTAATATGGGAATGTCATTTTCAAGAAATGACATGTCATCATTTTATAGGACAATCATTGTCAGTGCGCTCCCACTAATCTTTTTATATACACAAGAATCATTTTCATTTTGAATTAAATCATATACCATTATGATTATATCAAAACGCTGGTTCCAAGAAAACAATGCTTACTTCAATCCATAAATGGATCGAATTAACTTGCAAACCTTGTTTGCATGTTTTGGTACGACAAAACCGTCAGGATGTTGTAAACATCCTCCAAAAGGTTTCCGTTTAAGAAAAGTGGTTTTGACTTTCAGTTGCCATATTTCATAATTGAAACATGCAGCATTAGCAAGCATTATCCAAATGGATTTAACCATGGCAACGAGTTAAAAGGTTTCATCGTAATCGACACACTATTGATAACGATACCTTTTCACTACAAGCCTAGGTTTGTACGTTAGTATGTTGCTATCCATGTATGTCTTCCTTGAAGACTCATTTAGTACCAATAGGCACAATGCCTTCCGGTACAACAACCAGTATTTAAACTTGGTTGGTATATATGGAATCCATTTCGGACTTCATGGCACTTTCCCATGATAGGTAGTCGATACCTTGTATCACTTCCTTATACGTAGTCAGTTCATATTCCTCAATAAGATTAACATCTTTATGAGGT
The DNA here is from genome assembly GCA_019454045.1 of Zanthoxylum bungeanum. NCBI lineage: Eukaryota > Viridiplantae > Streptophyta > Magnoliopsida > Sapindales > Rutaceae > Zanthoxylum > Zanthoxylum bungeanum. Next base: position 45,373 of record SKCR01023630.1, read on the forward strand.
GAGATCAGAAACCCATACCTCAGGTTATTTTCTGACTCTATCTGATCTATGCGGTTCTTGTGTATTCGAAGATTGTGGTACAGTTTCATCCCCGATGAACCGTTTGTGTTCCATTAAGGAATCGGTGCCTGGAACAGTACTACTTCGATTTTCATCGAGTTTTACTTTCCTCCCACTTACCACTGCATATAGGTATTCCTTTTAGGAATACCTATGGAGAGCAACAATTAAATTATTCTCTTGTGAGTTGTATAAGTATTATACCTTGGTTTCCGTAGGACAACCTACAAATTTGGCACTTATCTGATTTGGGTTATAGTTTGGTATCATCCAAACATATGCCTAGCATTCCCAAATCTTCAGGAATGAGAAAACCCGGTTTCTTTCCTGTACATATCTAACTAACAGATTTTTCATGGAACCTTATTCAAAATAAGTACTACACTGTTTAATGCGTATCCCTAGAAGGAAAATGGTAGCTCAGAGTGACTCATAATTAACCTTACCGTGTCCAACAAAGTTCGTTGGACACACCATCAAATTGAGGTGTTCCGGGAAGAGTCCATATTGAAAGAATACTATACTCTTTCAAGTAATCGAGAAACTTATTGCTCAAGTATTTTCCACTACGGTCCAACTGTAATGTCATTAATACTTTAGCCGGTCTGTCTGTCTATTTACTTCGAGTTGAAACTCTAAAAGTTTCTGACTTGTGTTTCATAAGATACACATAACCATAACGCGATACCACATCCGTAAAGGTTACGAAGTACTTATATCCACCTCTAGCCTTGCTAGATATGGGCCCACTTATGTCACTATGAACAAGGGCTAACAGATCGGTGGCACTTGCACTTTTACCAAGTAAAAGGTGTTTTAGGCACTTTGCCTAATAAACTAAATTCGTAGACCTCGTTTGAATTAGAATCAAATCCGTCCTAGTATCCACTCTTCGAAAGTATGGATATACGAGTCTTGTTAGTGTGTCTCTGACAAAAATGCCACAAATAAGTCTCATCTGATTAATTCAGTTTGAGCTATTTGTTTGTCATATCATATGTTTGAGATTCATTTATATTCCAAATATAAATACTATTATTCATATCTAATGTGCTTATCTCAATATCATCTTTATAAAATAAAACACTTAATGTTCTAGAATATAAAGTTATACCCGCAACGGGTTAAACTAAGATATAGATATAATATTTCTAGTCAAACTAGGTACATTTTAACAGTTTCCTAATTTAGGTACATACCCAAAGGGTAGCTCATAAACTTAGGTTTCTACAGTTAAAACAGTGACTCTTGTCCCGTTTTCGACTCGCATATCAATCTCAACTGAAGTCAGTATCCTGCTCATAAGTAGATTTTGCATATCAGTACATATTTATGTACCACACTTAGTATCAAAAATCCAATTTTGAAACCAATAGTGAACATGTTTATGAAAAATATATTTGATGCTGGAGCCTTGCCCCTCTTCATTTCCTTTATGTCTGCCTTGTTCATATGACAGTCACGCTTCCAGTGACCCCGTTTGCCACAATTTAGGCAGACATCTTGGGATATGTCCTTTGTCTTCCAGAAGACTGTGATGATTTTACCTTTGCCCTTTTTAGAAGCTCTGGCTCTGCCTCCTTGAGCATAGCCATCAACTCTCCAAGAGTTTACTCTTGGTTTATTATGAACCTGCCCTAGTTTTCGGGTAGAGACTATAAGATAAAATCTTTGGTAGTCTTTGCCACATAGGTAATGCCCAACTAACCTAACTGTTTGATGCCAGTAATCATCTACAACATCTAGTGCTTGACAGATGTACCCTATGACACACGCAAGCGAAAGAGCTTATTTTACAATTTATACTTATAAGATCTAAGTATAGATCTATGAAGATCCTTCAATTTCAATATCATACTATAAGGATCTAATCCTTAATTCTGACGAAGAAATTAAGGGTCTTTGTATCAATCATAAAGGATTGAGCACTAAAATTTATCATCACATGAATCTTCCAAAGATAATGTTCTACTATTTGCTCATCTCCGGGCTTAGGCCCAAGAGGTTGTTCTATCAAATAGAGTAACTTCTTAGTTCCTAGGACTATCCTGAGGTTCTATTCCCAATCTGAAAATTAAAGCCGTTTAAAGACATTTTCACCCAGGATTATGTTCTAAACGCTAATCTTTCAGTTATCTTGATTGCCATAGTCCAACTATCCAATCAACGATTTCGGGTACTATTGAATATAATGATTACTATACTCTAACTATATAATCAACTATAATTTGATTGGTTAAATTCAAATATATTGATTACTATAATCCAATTATATAATCAACTATAAATTGAAGTAGTTTGAATATAGTCTAACTGTTTAATTTGAAACAACAATTAAATATTAATCCAACTAATATATATATTTATTTATATTAATTACGGAAAAATGAAATGAGCGCGTATTGGCAAGTATCTAAACGAAATTGCAAATTTAATATTTGCCTCCCATTATTTATCGGCGAGCCTCTAACCCTATGTTGAGTACTCGGGAAACCTACTTTCCTAGTGGGCTAGGATTCCGTTAAATAACACACAACCTTGACTTTGGCCAACAAGTTGTATGAAACTTAACTAGGTAGATCTCTAAGATCAATTGGATCTCATCCAATTCCTAGATCCAGTAGGTGGACCTCCAAGTCCGAAACATACATACAATATTTATGCCAATATATCCAATATATTTTCCTAACCTTTTCCTCTGAATCAACTAAGCTTGGCTTTGGAAAGCTTCGTAATTGATATCGATGGACAAGAAGTGATCTTGACTTTGGCCAACAAATCACAACTTGGACAAGACATACGATATGGAACAAAGTCTTCATGATTCAAACACATCCGCGATGGACAAGGGTCTTGACTTTGGCCAACAAACCAGTGCCAATCTTGGATCTTGAGAGAGAATCACTCAATGGAAGGAAAACACTTAATATTTGTTGAGGGCAACCAATTAATCATCTTTGATTATGTCTCATCATACACCCTTAAACATGCATTCTAAGAGCATAATAAGGCGCGATAAATAAATTAATAATGATATGCGGATGGATATTTAAAATATTTTGTTCCTAGAAAAAATCTCTCCATTTCCTCTCCCCGGCTAGCACTATTCTTACTTCTACCCAATTACATAACACTTCTAAAGAAACCTCATTTACATTGAGGGGAATAGGTGAGAAGAGAAATACAAAGAATCAAGAGGTAATAGGTTGGACACGCAGGTCCAATTTAATAAATTCTAAATTTATTACAACAAATTCCGAAATTGTCCTCACCCATCTAATAACCATCCAATATACATTATTCATACATCACATCCATGTATTCACACAAAGCATGTTATCAATCAATCTAATCCAATTAATTAATCTTTGATTAATGATCATCCAATGTTCAAACAACGATTTGATTTGCGCGAGTCCAACTCGTTTAAGAATAAGTACTCAAAGTACGAATCCTTGAATTATATCAAACTACAATATTAAATCCCAATGTTCAAACAACGATTTGATTTGCGCGAATCCAACTCGTTTAAGAATAAGTACTCAAAGTACGAATCCTTGAATTATATCAAACTACAATATTAAATCCAATTTAATTTGTATTCAATACTAATTCTTTATTTAATTCCAAATTAAATAATTACACTTTATTAATGAGCCTTTGCGAATTAGATTCTAAATATAATCTTAACGGGTCTCAAAGCCCAATTAACATCCAATGTTAATTTAATTAAAGTCCAATGGCTTTCAATTAATTCATAAGGCATGGACTTTGGCAACCAAAGCCCAATAAGGAATCACCATTTGTCAAAAATTAATTTAGGCCCATTAGGCCCAATTAAAGTCTAAAAGGCCCAATTATCATGTTTGGACTTTATGGAAATGGTTTTAGGCCCAATTGGATCCAACCAATTAACCTAAACCAAACTTGGCCCAATCAAGCCCATTAAGCCCTAATACAATATTTTTAGCCCAATTCCAAATTAAGCCTAATTAATTAAATTCTAAAATTCCAAATTTCACAATTTAATTAATTAAAGTGTATTAGCTATAATTAATTAGTCAAATTAACATTTCCAAAATACCAGTTACACTAATTAATCATGCTTTATTATTATCAAATCATGTCCAACATAATTGAAGCAAAATCAATCCAACATGCTTCCTAAGCTCTCGGCAATATGGTGATTTTTATATCAATTTTGATTTCAATCCAATTAAATCACAAACTAATATATCTCATGCATTTTAAACATATCCAATTGTGTAAAATTCAAAAATCATCAAGAGCTAGGGTTCCAAGTCTATTCGGCCAAGCCTCAACATTTGGGGAAAATTAATCCAATTAATTTTTCTTCAAATTGATCATGCACAACTCAAATTTAACATATTATAAGCATGCTCAAACAAACAATTTGAATAAAACATGCTCAAATCAAAAATACCCAAATTCAAGATTAAGAACCCTAAATTTAATTTCATGCTCAATAACCGCTCTGATTCCATTGTTGGGTTTTCTAGGTCAAACCAAGATCAATTAAGCAAGAAATCATGTGCATACAACAAAGTAAGAATGCGGAAAATATTCACTTTGATCGAATTTTGGATGCGTTGAACACAAAAAATTTTCTCCTGGTAGTTTCGGCCAAGATCTCCTTTAGGGATGAAATCCAAGCTCCAAGTTTTTGAGTTGATTCCAAGCTCAAGGATTGGCTTCCCTTTCACCTCATATGATTCTTTGTGTGCTAGCACCATTGAAAATTTGCAACAAATCTTCCAATTTTCCCTCTTGAAATTCGGCCAAGCCTTAGAAATTTTTTGGGAGAAAAAATATGCACTTGGGCGTAAGATAGGAAGAGAGAGAGAAGGAAAGTTGTGTTATTTGATTTCAAAAACCAAAAATTAAAGATATACCAAAGTTGGTATAAGTCTTTCAACTTTAGAAAATGTGTTTTACAAGTTATCTACACATCATCACCCACTTCACCTAATACCATCACCAAAAAGTGACGAGCAAGACAAATGATGTGACATGTGATGTGACTTGTGGCCCCACTTGATTCAAAATCTGAGTGGGCCCGCAACACATCCCGGGCTCGGGTTCGCTAATTCCGAATTAACGAATTTTCCGTTGTGATGTAATTAAATCAAATTTAATTAAATAATTATGCCTAGCAAAATTACTATTCACGTCGCTAGCGAATTAATACTAAATTAATCATTCGCCCGAATTAAAATCCAATTTTAATTCCGCATCGAAATCTAATTTCGTTTAATATATCGAATATATTATTTTATCGATTAATTCCAAATTAATCATTCTCTCCCTCTTAATTGAATTTTATCCCAGATAAAATTCTTCGTAATTAATCATAGATTAATTTTCTCTCTCATATAATTAATCCTAGATTAATTATGTCCGAATCATACGTCATCAATGAATCTTAGGGAAGCGACCCATGAGATCCCTTGATATGTTGGCAGTAAATCCGGTCATCGGACTATACGAACACGTAAGTACCTAGTACTACATTTTTACCGATTTACGAGACATGGTTGGCTTCTAGCAAAGCACCGTGCCTACCCAATTCTCCAGAAATATTCTTAAAGGAATATATAATCTGTGTCAGACGTAGTATACTTAGTATTGCGTATTACGATCAATTATCGAATGTCACATGCTAGGCCTGGGGCTGGAATTGTGTCTGCCCCGTACGAAGCATATATCGGATCTCTGGTAACTAGTCTCTATGATCGGATAAACATGACCTAGTCATATGATCCCGATGACTGCAGTACATAAGAGTATTAGTTCCGTATCCTACGTGATCATCATCTTCATATGACTGAAGTGATACTTTCATCTTGACATCACACCCAATAAACTACGATTCTCAATATACCCAGAAGAGGCGTACACAGAACCTGTTAAAGCCCCGGAAGACCAAAACTAAAGTATATTGATTGTCGCAAGTATTAGCGATGCAATTCTCAGGTTAAGACCAAATACACTTACCCTGATTCGGACTTCCATAGACACATAGTCTTACTACCAATGGAATTCCAAGGGGTATATCCAGAGCGAAGCTGTTTCCGTACCATCGATAAACACAACCTCCTATCATAATTGCATAAGTATCCAATACTTAAATATATGAGAACTATGTCGTTATGATCCCACAACACGCACAAGTGCAATACTAGTCTATTCCGTATTACGATGTCCAAACCCGATACTACTATGACTAGGGATTATTTAATGATTAAACTTTAGTGGATTAATACTGTCTCATATCTTATTAACCCGGAACTAATCATATGGACTTTTATCATTTATATATCCCGGTAATCCAATTACAAATGATAAAAGAGCAATTTCCTTTGTCACATAGTTAATTTGCACAACAACACCATGTTCTGTATAAATAGGGATGCTCTGGGTCATAATTGTCCAACAGGTTTAACTAAGATCGTATAGACAAGCCGGACCATGTCATATTTTCACAAAAAATTGATGACGCTTAGATCTAGGGTAGAGATTTCAACAAGCTCAAATGCATACAAATATTTAAATGTATGCATGCACAATAAAATGCCTAAACATGCAATCTATTATTAAATGTATACATGGGCATTTTATACAATTAAGAAAAATTGTAAGGAACATGAATAATTAAAGGCATGTATCGCTCTGATACCACTTGTTGAGTTTGGAACGGCAATGCCGAGCACAGCGGAACCCGCCTGAGATCAAATCCAGAGCGAATAAAAATATTTTTTTTTACAGTAGCTAAAAACAGTGTTTAAATTTTTTTTATCAACTTAATTTATTCCAACGCATCAAAATAAATTTTCCATAAGCTCAAATAAATATTTTAAACACTTTAATCAATTTATCAACTCTTGAAAAATTAAATCAAAGCATTAAATTAATTTTTCAACACTTAAAAAATTAATCCAAGCATACAAAATTAATATATCAACTATATGCTAATTTTTCATACACTTGAATGCTTCAAGAACCTCACATACATGCTTTTAATTAATCCAACACTTCCACAATAATTTTTCTCAACATAAATCATCAACAAATTAATAAATAAATTACAAATTAAATTTACCAACTAATGCTTTCAAGCCTTGCCAATTGTTGAAGCTTTGTATCCAAAATTCCCAAATCCTCCAAACTTTGAATTTCCTTCTTTCTCCACCAAATTAAGCCCCTCCAGAACAAATCTTGGTGATCAAAAGGTGGTTTGATCACTCAAGAATGACAACCAACTTTTCTCAAAATTCAACTCTTGAACCCTAGGAAAAAAAAAGCTTCAAGAACACAAATTAACCCGCAACTCTAGGATTAATTCCATGGACTTGATTATTTGTTTGGGTAATTTTTGATGAGATTACTGGCTTGATTTTGAGAGCAAAACAAAAACAAAAATCATAAGCTTTTATTTCTTCAAAATCGGCAGTGAGGGAGAGCAATGAAACAACAACCAATTTCCTTTATTTTCTTGGTTTCGGCATTGGCTTAAGAAAGATGAGCAATTAAATTATTATTTTTTGTTTTTATTAATTAAAATAAAGAAAAAAAAACCCAAGCCTTTTAATTTAAACCATGGTTTAAAAGCATATTTTCTCCACACCACATGTTTCAAAAAAGCTAACTTAACCAAAGTTAAAAAATTAATCTTACCAACTTTGTAACTTAGTTACAATTAAAAGCTTTAGTTACATTAACCAAAATTATTCAATTGCTTTAACTTAGTTACCTTAATTAATTAAAAGCTTTATTTGTATAAACCAAGTAATTAATTTTGTACATTAATTTAACAATTAAATTAATTTGCTAATTAATTACTAATTTAATGTAAATCAAATTTACATTTATTATACAATAAACTTATATCAACTTTTGATATAAAATTAATTAATTCAATTCATTCCATGAATTATCGGATCAAACAATTTAATCCTTAAAATCTAAAAAATACTTTGTCAATATTTGACGAACAGTCGCCCTAGTGCTCAACGAATAAACTTAATATAATGGAACTCTATAGGCTCACGTTCGGTTGTTACTTATATATATACATATATATCTATATATTCGTACATATATTCATGAAGGCCTGCCCACTTACAAATCATGACTAAAAACAAAACGACACGTTGAACCATACAAGTCAATGTTAAAACGTTAATGTATAATCCCTTCGTCATTACCGTCTCCAATTGAGTAAGGTTATAGATTTACTGTCAAAATCTTATCTTCTCAATATAAAATAAATTTTCATAATTATATTCATTAATAAATAATATAAGCAAAACTATTTTTCAATATTATTTATAATGTTAAAGAAACAATTTCTTCAACGAACTTTCGGCCAAAAGATTTTCGAAATATACTCTGAAAATTTCTGGAAATATAATCCAACCACATGGACTGACGAATCCTCATTTTAACACATACCGATCTTCATGAGTATCGGTCTATACCTAACAGTCATCCAGAGATTAGACCATAAGAGGTCTCTGACATGCATGGTATCAGGCATAGATGATCACTCACAAGATCACCGTGGTGTCTCAAGTCAAAGGACCACAATAACTATTCAACTCGAAAAGATAACTACTGACAGTTTTATGGAATATCTATTAATCATCTTTTATGAGTTTGTTCGATATTCATTCCAATAATGAATATCTGTATTTCTATATAAACTTCCACTAAGCTGATAGTCTGTTGAGACAAACATATGTCCATTACATAAATAGACAATACACTAGTCTTACTAATATAATAACCGACCTATGTCAATATATCTAGACCAGGAATAATTTATATTTGAGATAATGCGTGATATTTCTCAATACAATTTGCAATTCTTGCAACTATATCACCATATATTGTAACTCTCGGGTCTTTACTAATTTCATATAAGATTCCGAGTGAAACTCGAAATCTCTAACTCTTAGAGTAATCTGACTCTTAGATTTACAATATATAAATAAAAGTAAGAAATTACCATACAAATAAATAAATAATCATGATAAAGAAAATATTACATTACATTGCATAAATAATAAATATTTATACAAAAAGTGAATGGTGCTCGATCACCATTTCCAACAGTTTGAACTTGAAAAACACACACAGCCCTAAGCTGCGTCGCGACGCAGACCATTTTGCGTCACGTTGTAGAGCTTCAAACCTGGGCATGTCACGATGCGCACACTTCTGCGTCACGACTAAAGAACGTTCTCGTTTAGCATGCTCTCGGCAATTGTGGCGTTGCGACACCAAATCTTGCTCTTTTGGACGCATATCCAGACTCTGATTGGGTCCCCATTTTTTTCTACGGACTCGTATCACAATGTATTTTTCATTAACATGCTTTAAAATATTTTAAAATATATTTATCCCTGATATCATTGGATTAGACCCACTTTCGCTGTGCGGGGTACCGATCTGACCCTAGGGGTTCCATAATTGCCCCAATAATATTCTATTAATAGGAAAAAACAGGGATGAATCAAAGTCCGAAAACTTAAAAATATGAGAAAATAAATTTCAATGCACCAGTGCGCGATGCACTCGCTACAGTGCGCATGTACATTGTAGCATATGTTAAACATTTCTTTTAATATATCAGTTCTATGTAAATTTTCCAAAAAGCTGATACATGTTAATATATATAACCAAATACATTTTATTACTTACAAAAATACTTCCAAAATATCCAAAATAAATTTTGAACATCAAAATCAACATCAACACATGTTAAAGAATAAAATCATATTTTTCAAAATATCAAATATTTTTACAAAATCATAAATTTATTCTAAATACACACATGCGTAAATTTTGAATCTAAAACACAAAGTAAAATAGAATCCCACAATGAAATAATTATGAACAATTTTAGGTCACTCAAATGTGGTCAAATAATTCTAAAATGGTAGTCATAGCTCTAGACTATCATATAGAGTTCCAAAATCTAATTTAATATTTCATGTTCAACATGAACATTTTGACCCAATCACAAGCATATTGTGTTTATGCTTCCAAAACATCCATACACAATTTATTAGCATAATTTCAACATCAAGATATGTAATTATGTATCCAATAAAAAATACATCATTAAATGCTTCATTAATGAAAACAACTTACTAATGAAAACATTACTTTAGATAAGTTTAAACTCACATAGTATTCTAAAATCCAATTTTAATCTCCTTGTTGAAATTTTATAGAGAACTTCCAAAGTTAGCAAGCTTGACTCCAAGATCCAATCTTTATTCTAATGCTAGCAATCTTGATTCCAAGATCCAATCTTGATTTCTCATTATTGAAATATTATAGAGAACTTCCAAAGCTTCTCCTCCAAACACTTCTTTTACTTACGCTAATATTTCTAAATCTTGCTTGTTTTAGCTTTCACAAGCTTAAGTTTCTTAAACTCAAGCTTAATTAAAAACTTGCTCAAGCTTGCATTTTATCGCAAAACAAATTTTAATTAATAAAAGTCTTAATCAACTTTTAGGTGGACTAATTCAATTTGTCCAAATATGTATAATTAAGGGTGACTAGTCACCTTTGTCTACCATTTTGATTCAATCGAATTAAATCAAGACAATGTTTAATCAATGGATTAGTTCAATATCTATCACTTTGATTTAATCCACATGCCAAATCCACCTATTATTACATATTTATAATTACTAAAATATCCTCAAATGGTAAAGATATTTATAAAATTACAACAAAGTCATGATTTTGGATTAATCCAATTAATCAAATTAGGTCAAAGTAAATAATCCAATTTATCAAATTAGGTCAAAGTAAATAATTAATGTTATCCAATAACACTTAGTTATTTTAGTTGATAATTATAATATCAAATATTATAAATCATCAAAATTTATCGGCTACCCAAGAGCTCAATGAGTACACTCTTTATTGTGAGACTCTCTAAGTCCAGACACGTTCATCATATAAGCCTAGCTTATATGTATGTAATTCGGCCACTTTTGAATTCACGAAGAACACGAATAAAATCATATATGTTTAACAATCCCTCTATCATAGGCTATATCATCAAGTTTCTGAAGCGCGCATCTCATATTGTATACATGTCCACGGTTCTTTATAACAAATCATAACACTATTTCTGATATATACGATCCACCCTATGTAATCGGATTTGGGCAAGTCTTAAGAATTGTGACTTACTCATATGGATACCTAAACCCTTATGGTACACATATTGGCCGATAGATCCTATCTTAATACACACTTGATTAACGAGTGCATCAGTCCACACCCAAAAAAATCAAACGGTCAGACTAGGGCTGAGCACCGGTTCTAATTCTACCTAGAACTAATTAGAACCAGACCGATTTTTTGGGTTTGGAACCGAAATCAGTTGTAATCGGTCCGGTTCCAATACTAAAATGAAGGAACATATTTTAAACGGTCTGGTTCCGGTTCTAAAGTAGTCGAAACCAGAATCGGACCATAGAACCAGTTTCTGAAATAGAATTTAGAACTGATTTTTGTAACCGAATTTAGAATCAGTTCTAGAACTGAATTAATAACTGATTTAATATCCGAATTACTACCCGATTTAATACCAAAATTGTAAAACAAACGGTGTCATTTTGTTAATAGTATATAATCACCATTCACCACTTTCTTTTGCAGAGCTTGCCATTTTAATTCAGATTAGCTTTCTTGTTTGTTATATCTAAAATCCCACGTCAACTCACTAGAGAAAGTGCGCTCTTGATACTCAACAGCTTGAAGTTTTGGCAATAGTCTTATTATTTCTTCAATTGGATCAAGTCCCAAAATTTATTTCCCATGGAAACTATATTCTTTAATGTCACTATGAAGTCTTTGAGGTTTATGTTGGTTTCTTATTAGGTCCCAAGATCCATCAAATAAGCATGAAAAACGCATGAATACACAAAGGTGTAAGGCGGAATTCATACTCACATTGAACGGTTTTGATGCAACGAAGAACACAAGCCTTCAAGTTTCATCAAAGGTCACGGTAGTGGCTCTCCAAGGCAGTGGACTGCACGGTTTTGTCTCTTCTTGCTCCTTGAAGGTTCGACCATGGAAGCCACCATTGAAGCTCCAAGCTTCAAGCTTCCAAAAGTGATTCCTTGCTCACAAAACACTGCCCCATCACCTTTGTATTGACCCATGGTGTGTGCTAGCACTTCTTCTTCTTCTTTACTTCTCACTGATTCGGTCAAACCAGAATTTTTAGAGAAGAAATCGGCTCCAAGCCGTGTGTGGAAGAGGAGAAAAAGAGGAGAAACCGTATATGGTGAGAGAGAGAATAATAAAAGAAAATGTATTATATATATATTTATTTTATTTTCCAAAAAAAAAAAAATACATAAAGCATTTTCCTTTTATCAAAAAGTCAAAAAGCAAAAAGCAAATAATGCTTTTCAACCACCTTTCACTATTCACATCAACTCACATCACTTTAATAAAGTGACATGTTATCAAGTCACATCACTCAAAGTGACAATTGATTTGACGCTTGATGTGAATAATGATATGACTCTTGATGTGACTTACATGCCGAATTCGAATTTGAAATACGAATGCGCTCACAATCACACTCGGGCTCGGGTTCGCTAATTCCAAATTAACGAATTTTCCGTCGCGAGTAAGCCTAGTGAAATCACTATTCACGTCACCAACGAATTAATTCTAAATTAATTCGTCACCCGAATTAAAATCTAATTTTAATTTCGCGTCGAAATCCAATTTCGTATAATATATTGAATATATTAATTTATCGATTAATTCCAAATTAATCGTTCTCTCTCTTTTATTAATATTTTATCCTAGATAAAATATCTCCGTAATTAATCCCAGATTAATTAAGTGGGAGTCATACATCATCGGTGAATCTTCGGGAAGAGACCCATGAGATCCCCGGATATGTTGGCAGTAAATACGGTCGTCGGACTATCCGAACACGTAAGTACCTCGTACTACGTTTATACCGATTTACAAGACAAGCTTGGCTTCTAGCAAAACGCCATGCCTACCCAATTCTCCAGAAATATCCTTATATGAATATGTGATCTATATCAAGCGTAGTATACCTTAGTATTGCATATTTCGATCCAGCATCGGATGTTCACGTGCTAGGCCTGGGGCTGGAATTGTGTCTGCCTCGTACGAAGCACATATCAGATGTCTTGTAACTAGTCTCTATAATCGGATATACATGACCTAGTCATAATATCCCGATAGCTTGAGCATTTAAGAGAACGAGTTTCGTATCCTACGTGACCATCATCTCCACTATGATTGGAGTGATACTTCCGTCTTGACATCACACCCAACACACTACGATTCTCAATATACCCAGCATTGGCGTACACAGAACCGATTAAAGCCCTGGACGACCTCAACCAAGGTATATCGATTGTCGCAAGTATTAGCGGTGTAAGTCTCAGGTTAAGACCAAATACACCTACCCTGATTTCGGACTTCCATAGACACATAGTCATACTACCAAGGGAATTCCGTGGGGGTCTATCTAGATCGAAGCTGTTTCCCGTATCATCGGTGAAACACAACCTCCTATTACACTTGCATGAGTATCCTATACCCAAATATATGAGAACAATACGTTGTGTCCTCACAAACGCGCACAAGTGTAATACTAGTCTTTTACGTATTTATAGATTTCCAATCTCGATAATACTCTGACTAGGGATATTTAATGAGTTATCCTTCGTGGACTGATACTGTCTCATATCATTCTCCGTCCAGGAATAAATCATAGGGACCTCTCATCATTTATATATCTAGGTGATCTAATCACAAATGATAAGAGTGCAATCTCCTTTGTCACATAGTTAATTCGTACAACAATACCATGATCTGTACAAATAGTGACGCTATGGGTCATAATTGTCCAACAATCTATGTATGGTTGGCTCAAATTACTGAGAAAAGCTTTTCATCAGCGGATTTGTATCAATATCATCTTGATGCGATTTATTCGATCATCACATTGCCACGATGTATGATCCGAACGAATCAGATGAATATCGAAGTATGTATCTGGATCGTTGATGAGACCATTAATTCTTTAGCCTGTGCTGAATCCTAGCTCAACTGCTAACAGAACTATATCTAATCTAATTAGATTTGTTATTGACCCAGATGGCTTCTATTGCTGCCTCAGCAGCTGCAATTAACCCGCATTTGTTGTTTATTCGGTAACAGTATCTTGCTTGGAAGATTTCCAGCTCACTGTACCGTTATTCAAACTGTATTGTACCGTTATTCAAACTGTATAGTACCGTTTGCGACTTTTAGTCGTCTTTATCGGTTATAGGAAACTTGCTACAGTGATCCTAGTCACTTCAAGTTCTCATTCTCCAGAGACTAAGACAACATCCTTTGTTCTCTAAGATACTAACGGATGTTCTTAACATCAATCCAGTGACTATCACTCGGATTAGCCTGTTTGTGAATCCATATGCTCAAAGCGTATGAGACATCAGGTCACGTATATTTTTCAATGTACGGTTTCTCGGAGAGTATTCGAAAGCCAAGCTTTCGCCGATATTATTTTATGGGAATATCATTTCCAAGAAATGACATATTATCATTATTTTATAGGACAACCACAGTCAGTGCCCTCCCACTAACCCTCTTATTACACAAGAATCATTTTCGTTTTGAATTAAATCATAAATCATTATGATTACATCAAAACGATAATTCCAAGAACCTAATGCTTGCTTCAATCCAATCATGGATCGAATAACAAGCATTATCCAAATGGATTTACCGTGGCAACATATAAAAGGTTGAATCGTAATCAACACAATGTCGATAACGATACCTTTCCGTTAAAAGCCTAGCTTTATACGTTGGTATCTTGCCATCCATGTACGACTTCCTTGAAGACTTATATAGTACCAATGACACAATGCCTTGTGGTACATCAACTAGTATCCAAACTGGTTGATATACATGGAATCCATTTCGGATTATATGGCACTTTGCCACAATTAGGGAGTTGATACCTTGTATGACTTCCTCATAAGTAGTCAGTTGGTATTCCTCAATAAGATAGACATCTTTATGAGGTGAGATCAGAAACCCATACCCCAGGTTATTTTCCGACTCTATCCGACCTACGCGGTTCTTGTGTATTCGAAGATTAATGATATAGTTTTATCATTGATGAACTATTTATATTCCATTAAGATTCGGTGCCTTGAACAGTATTACTCCGATTTTCATCGAGTTATATTATCCTCCCACTTACCACTGCATATCGGTATTCCTCTTAGGAAACCCGCATGGTAAGCAATAATCTAATTGTTCTGTCGTGAGGTGTATAAGTACAATACTTATGGTATCCCTAGGATGACCTACAATTGGCACTTATCCTATTTGGGTTTTAGTTTGGTATCATCCAAACATATGCCTAGCATTCCTAAATATTCAGGAATGTGAAACCCGGTTTCTTTTCCTGTACATATCTAATATGATATCTGTCAAACAGATTATTATGGAATCTTATTCAAAATAAGTTCTTGCACTGTTTAAAGCTTATCCGTTGAAGGAAATTGTAGCTCAGAGCGACTCGTGATTAACCTTATCATGTCTAACAAAATTCGGTTAATCCGTTCGGACACACCGTCAAACTGACGTGTTCCGGGAGGAGTCCTCATTGAAAGAATACTATACTCTTTCAAGTATACGAGAAACTTATTGCTTAAGTATTTTCCATTACGGTCTTACCGTGACAGTTTAATACTTTAGCTGATCTGTTTGTCTATTTCGTGTCGAAACTGTGAAAGTTTCGGATTTGTGTTTCAAAAGAAACACATAACCATAACGCGATGCCACATCTGTACAGGTCACGAAATATTCATATCCACCTCTAGCCTAGCTAGACATGGGCCCACTTGCTTCACTATGAACTAGGGCTAACAGATCAGTGGCATTTACACTTTTACCAAGTAAATAGTGTTATAAGCACTTTGCCAAATAAACTAGATTCGTAGACTTTATTTGAATGGAATCAAATCAGTCCTAGTACCCACTCTTCGAAAGTGTGGATATACGAGTCTTGTTTGATTGTGTCCCAGACAACAATGCCACAATTAGTTTCTTAATTGATAAAATCAGTTTGAGCTATTTATTTTTCATGTTATATATTTGAGATATTGTTTATATTCAAAATATAAATGCTATTATTCACATCTAATGTGTTTATCTCAATATCATATTTATATAATAAAACAATTTAGTGTTCTAGAATATAAAGGTTCACCCGCAGCGGGTTAAACACTGATATGGAGATAATATATCTAGTCAAACTAGTCACATTATAATAGTTCCTTAATTTAAGTACTAACCCGAAGGTAGTTCCTAAATTCAGGTATCTACGGTTAAAACAGCGACTTTCATCCCGTTTCCAATTCGTAGATAAATCTCAATAGAAGTCAGTATCCTGCTCATAGCAGATTCTGAACATCAATATATATTTATGTACCACACTAAGTATCTAAAATCCAATTTTAATACTAGTTGTGAACATATTATGACAAACATATTTGAAGTCAGAGCCTTGCTCGTCTTCAATTCCTTCTTAGGATTTGTCCTATTATCTTCCTAGAAGATTATAATGATTTTGCCTTTGCTCTTTTCCATATTCCAGAAGCCTTTGACCAAGCCTCGGGTTTCTAGAATATCGAAGTAAGATGCACCTTGCGCTACTTGCCTAATTGCAAACTTTGACTTTGTCTCCTTGAGAATAGTCATTAACTCTCCAAGAGTTTACTATTGCAATATTTACTTTTAAAATCTAAGTGTAGATTTATGAAGATCCTTCAATTTCAGTATCATACTTTAAGGATCTAATCCTTAGTTCTGATTCAGAAATTAAGGAGTCTACTACGACAAGCTTAATGGATTAAGCGCTAAAGTTATCATTACATGAATATTCCAAATATCATGTTCCACTCATTTGCTTAACTCCATACTTAGGCATAATACGTTATTTTATCAAATAAAATAACTTATTATTTTTCCAGGACCATCCTGAAACTATATTCCCAATTTGAAAATTATAGTCGTCTAAATATATTTTCACCCAGGATTATGTTTTAAACACTAATATTTCAATTTATCTTGATTCTAATAGTCCAACTATTTAATCAACGATTTGTGGTTCTATGTATTATATTGATTATTATAGTCCAACTATACAATCAAATATAATTAAATCAATTAACCTCAATTACATTGATTACTATAATCCAATTATAAAATCAATTGTAAATCGAAATTAATTAATTCAAATATATTGATTACTATAATCCAATTATATAATCAACTATAATACAGTCCAACTGCTTATTAAAACAACAATTTAAATATTAGTCCAACTAACATTTAATCTAACGACAAAATAATTGTGATGGAGCGCGTATGGCGAGTAATTGAACGAGTATTGCAAATTCAATTCTTGCCTCCCACTATTTTTCGGGAGCCTCTAACCATCTGTCGAGTACTCGGGAAACCGTGTTTCCTAGTGGGATAGGATCCCGTTAAATATCACACAATTTTGACTTTGGCCAACAAATTGTATGATAATTAACTAGGTAGATCTCTAAGATCGATTGGATCCAATCCAATTCATAGATCTGGTAGGGGGACATCCAAGTCCGAAACTTATATCTTATATATGCCAATACATCCAATGTATTACCTAACCTTTTTCCTCTGAATCAACTAAGCCTTGGCTTTGGCACAACAAACTTAGTGATCCCAGTCAAGCGCGACCCATTGACCATGGAAAGCTTCGTAATCAATGTCGATGGACAAGAAGTGGTCTTGACTTTGGCCAACAAACCACAACTTGGACAAGACACTGATATGGAACAAAGCCTTCGTGATTCAAACACATCTTCGACAGACAAAGGCCTTGACTTTGGCCAACAAACCAATGCCGTCTAGGATCTTGAGTGAGAATCACTCAATGGAAGGAAAGACGCTTAATATTGAACGAGGGTTTTTCGCGTGCAAATTGGCAACCAATTTATTATCTTTGTTAAGGTCTCATCATCATACACCATTAAACATGCATTCTAAACACATAATAAAGCGCATATGAAAAATAATAATGATATGCGGATGGATACTTTACACGTTGATCCTAGATCAAATCTCTCCATTTCTCTCTCCCGCTAGCACATGTATTTACTTCTACCCATTACACTACACTTCTAAAGAAACCTCATTTACATTGAGGGGAATAGGTGAAAAGAGAATACAAAGAGTCATAAGAGATAAGGCTAGACACGCAGGTCCAATTAATAAATCAAATTTATTATAATTTCCAAAATTATCCCACCCGTCTAATATCCATCCGATATACATTATTCATGCATCGCAACCATGTATTCACACAAGTATGTTATCAATCAATCTAATCCAATTAATTAATCTGATAATTAGTGATCATCCAATGTTCAAACAACGATTTGATTTTGCTCGAGTCAAACTCGTTTTGCGAATAAGTACTCAAAGTACGAATTCTCGAATTAAATTAAACTACATAATAAATCCAATTTAATACGCATTTAATTGTAATTCACTATTTAATTCCAAATTAAATATTACACTTTTATTAATGAACCTTTTACGATTTAAATTCCAAATTCAATCGTAACGGGTCTCAAAGCCCGATTAACGTCCAATGTTTATTTAATTAAAGTCCAATGGGCTTTTAATTAATTTCTTAAGGCATGGACTTTTGGTCAACTCGGGTCAAACCGATAAACAAAGTCCAATCCGGGAGCTACCCCATAAGCCTTTAAATTAATTTTGGCACATTAGGCCCAATTAAATAATTAAGGTCCATTAAGTCATAATTGGACTTTATGGATGCGGTTTTGGGCCCAATTGGATCCAACCAAATTGGCCTAAACCTAACTTGGTACAACCAAGTCCAAAAGCCCAATTACAACCTTTAAGGCCCAAATTTCCAAAATAAGCCCAAATTAATTAACTTATAAAATTCCAAATTCCATAATTAATTAACCTAAGTGTAATACACAATTAATTACCCAATTAACATTTCTAAAATATCAATTAGCCTAATTAATCATGCACTTTAACAACAAATAGTGTCTAACACAATTTCTCAAAATCAAACCCAATTTACATGCTTAAAGTCTCGGCAATTAGGGGTTTCTCCAATCCGATTCGGTTTCAATCCAATTGAATCCACAATCACCATTTCCCAAATCAATTCAACTCATCCAATGAATCAAAAATAAAAAATCACAATTAATTTCATGTTACATTGAATTCGGCCAAGCCAACTTTTAAAGGAAAAATTGTTCCAAATCAAAATTCAATCCAATTGAACTTCAAAACAACATTACCCTATTATTTAAATCACCCAATGATCAAAAACAAAATTATGCCAAGACATTAGGGCTTACAATTTTCGGCCATGCCCAAAAAATTTGGGGAAAAATGGATCCAATCCAATTTCATGAAATTGATCATGCACAACTTCAATTAATCAACATACAAGCATACTTAATCAATCAATTTAACCAAATCATGCTTCAATTGATTTTACCCAATTTCAAACCCTAACTTTTTCATGCTTGATGTAAGCTCATAGATACCATTGTTGGTCTCTTATTAGGTCCCAAGATCCATCAAATAAGCATGAAAAATGCATGAATACACAAAGGAGTAAGGCGGAATTCATACTCACATTGAACGGTTTTGATGCAACGAAGAACACAAGCCTTCAAGTTTCATCAAAGGTCACGGCAGTGGCTCTCCAAGGAAGTGGACTGCACGGTTTTGTCTTTCTTGCTCCTTGAAGGTTCGGCCATGGAAGCCACCATTGAAGCTCCAAGCTTCAAGCTTCCAAAAGTGATTCCTTGCTCACAAAACACTGCCCCATCACCTTTGTATTGACCCATGGTGTGTGCTAGCACTTCTTCTTCTTCTTTGCTTCTCATTGATTCGGTCAAACCAGAATTTTTGGAGAAGAAGAAGAAATCGGCTCCAAGCCGTGTGTGGAAGAGGAGAAAAGAGGAGGGAAAAAATGGGTTTCTTAGAAACCGTATATGGTGAGAGAGAGAGAATAATAAAAGAAAATGTATTATATATATATTTATTTTATTTTCCAAAAACAAAAAAAATACATAAAGCATTTTCCTTTTATCAAAAAGTCAAAAAGCAAAAAGCAAATAATGCTTTTCAACCACCTTTCACTATTCACATCAACTCACATCACTTTAATAAAGTGACATGTTGTTAAGTCACATCACTCAAAGTGACAATTGATTTGACGCTTGATGTGAATAATGATATGACTCTTGATGTGACTTACGTGCCGTATTCGAATTTGAAATCCGAATGCGCTCACAATCACACTCGGGCTCGGGTTCGCTAATTCCAAATTAATGAATTTTCCGTCGCGAGTAAGCCTAGCGAAATCACTATTCACGTCGCCAACGAATTAATTCTAAATTAATTCGTCACCCGAATTAAAATCTAATTTTAATTTCGCGTCGAAATCTAATTTCGTATAATATATTGAATATATTAATTTATCGATTAATTCCAAATTAATCGTTCTCTCTCTTTTATTAATATTTTATCCTAGATAAAATATCTCCGTAATTAATCTCAGATTAATTAAGTGCGAGTCATACATCATCGGTGAATCTTCAGGAAGCGACCCATGAGATCCCCGGATATGTTGGTAGTAAATACGGTCGTCGGACTATCCGAACACGTAAGTACCTCGTACTACGTTTATACCGATTTACAAGACAAGGTTGGCTTCTAGCAAAACGCCATGCCTACCCAATTCTCCAGAAATATCCTTATAGGAATATGTGATCTATATCAAGCGTAGTATACCGTAGTATTGCATATTTCGATCCAGCATCGGATGTTCATGTGCTAGGCCTGGGACTGGAATTGTGTCTGCCTCGTACGAAGAACATATCAGATGTCTTGTAACTAGTCTCTATAATCGGATATACATGACCTAGTCATAATATCCCGATAGCTCGAGCATTTAAGAGAACGAGTTTCGTATCCTACGTGACCATCATCTCCACTATGACTGGAGTGATACTTCCGTCTTGACATCACACCCAACACACTACGATTCTTAATATACCCAGCATTGGCGTACACAGAACCGGTTAAAGCCCTGGACGACCTCAACCAAGGTATATTGATTGTCGCAAGTATTAGCGGTGCAAGTCTCAGGTTAAGACCAAATACTCCTACCCTGATTTCGGACTTCCATAGACACATAGTCATACTACCAATAGAATTCCGATGGGGTCTATCTAGAGCGAAGCTGTTTCCCATACCATCGGTGAAAAACAACCTCCTATTACACTTGCATGAGTATCCTATACCCAAATATATGAGAACTATGCCGTTGTGTCCTCACAAACGCGCACAAGTGTAATACTAGTCTTTTACGTATTTATCAATGTCCAATCTCGATAATACTCTGACTAGGGATATTTAATGATTTATCCTTCATGGACTGATACTGCCTCATATCATTCTCCTTCCAGGAAAAAATCATAGGGACCTCTCATCATTTATATATCTAGGTGATCTAATCACAAACGATAAGAGTGTAATCTCCTTTGTCACATAGTTAATTCGTACAACAACACCATGATCTGTACAAATAGTGACGCTATGGGTCATAATTGTCCAACAGTTTAGGCGATAGTTTCATCTTATTGAGAAACTTGCTAATGAAATGGTAAGCAATAAATTGAGCCTGATGATATTACTTATTCTACAATTATCACTTGTGATAAGAGATTGTAATATTTTTGATAAGGCTATAGAATGGTTTGAGAGAATGTATAAAACTGGTTTAATGTCAGATGAAGTTACATATTATGTTATTTTAGATATATATGCTAAATTGGTAAAGTTGAGGATGCGTTGAGTTTGTATGGAAAAGGGTGGCTAGTGGCTGGAAACCTGGCTCCATCACATTGTTTGTGTTGGGAAGATGTTTGGTGAATCAGGGGATTACGACGGAATTATGTATATTCTGCAAGAGATGAAATCTTTAGGTGTGCAACCTAATTTGGTTGTGTATAATACTATGTTGGAGGCAATGGGCAAGGTAGAGAAGCCTAACTTAGCTAGGAGTTTATTTAATGAAATGGTGTAACTAGGTTACTCATGATGAGAAGACATTAATTGCCCTTATCAAGATTTATGGAAAAGCCAGGTGCGCTAAAGATGCTTTAGAATTAGGGGAGCGAATGAGGGCAAATAAGTGGCATATGGATTTCATTTTATACAATACATTGTTAAATATATGTGAGGATATTGGATTAACGGAGGAGGCAAAGAGGCTTTTTCGGGACATGAAGTAATCTGAGCAATGTAAGTCAAATAGTTATAGCTATATTGCAATATTGAATATACATGGAAGTTGAGGGAATGTTGATAAGGCAATTGAATTGTTCGAAGAAATATATGAACTAGGGGTTGCAATCAATATGATGGGTTGTACTTGTTTAATCCGGTGCTTGGGAATGGCAGAGAGGATTGATGATAATATTATATAAATAGGATAATTCAGAGCTGGATCAGACTCAGATCAAAATTGAATTGGAACCGATTAATAGGGTACCTTATTTAATTCGATAGGTTTTGGTTCCACTTAGTTAGGAACTGATTTTTTCCGGGTAGGTTTTGGTTCCATATGGAACCGAAATCGAAATCGAAACTGATTTTGCTCACCCCTAGGTCAAACCATGAAAGGTCTATGACGACATCAAAGTGTGGAGGATCACAAAAAAAATTAATGCTATCTTATAGTCAAAGGATCACATGGGCTACTCGACTCGAGGAAATTCCTATTGACGTCGGTGTGCACTTTCAACTATTAGGAATCACTTGTGAGTCATTAAATATTCATTTCAATGAATACCCACATGTATTTACGAGCTTCCCTTGCTCATGATACATCAAATTAAACCATTGGAACTCCAATTCTAATATACGACATGTGATAGTCTTTTAGGTTATAGGAATTCGACCGTATTTCAAAACCAATGACTAAGAGTATTTAATTTAAGGATAATTTATAATAGTAATATTATCCTAATGTCGGACCACATGGTGTCTAGTATTACTACAAGATTATTATAAGGCCGATGCCATTCTCAATATATTTATATATCTATCTAATATACATAATGACATTACCATTAACAAGGTTGAAATGAAAGTGTAGTTATTTTATTAGTAAATAATAAAATATAATGTACAATACATTATTTAGATTGACGTTCCAAGCACCAACTCCAACAGAAACGTGACTTTAAACTAGTAAACATAACATGCAAGCTGAAAACATAAACTTTAGAGTTGAAACATTAAATATAATTCGTAATTATGACTCATAGAAAATCTCAATTGAAAACTGTAAACATGGCACATAAAGAATTAAACTGTAAATATGTAAACATGCCGCATGAAAACATAAACTGTAAATACATATCATGATACGAGCAAAATGCAACTTGGGAAGTGTAAATATGAACTGTAGACTGAAAACATGAAATGGTGTCTATAAATATGAACTATAAAATTACATAACATTGATTAAAAATACATAATCATAAAGTGACATGTGTACTGGTTTATGCATGCAATGCTCGTAAGAGAACTCATTACCTATATTAGAATAGGTATGTGATGAAAGTCGTCCAAATGAATTTCATAACCAGTACTTTTAAAATGAGGACACAACAAACTGGAAAAGTAAATTGCATACATATGATGTGTGAATAAAAACTGAAAATATGGATCGTAAACATGTAACATTAAAACCTAAACTAAAAACGTACATACATGTATTGGAAAAAACATGAATTGTAATCATGAAACGTAAATCGTAACTACAATACATGAACTGTAATAAGGTATTGTTAGGGTTGGTGCTCAGAGTGCCAATCCAGATTGTATTTATGTCTGATTCATAAATACGAGCAATTCTATTTTCCATAATATTACTAATTTAAATGGTAGCACCCTTGTATTTTATACACTTATTCGATCTAATCACGATTAGATATCTGGTTACGATTAGATCGAAACTAAATCAGGTTTAGTGTTATGTGTATATTAGACAAAGACCCTAGGATTTACAGTATAGTGCGCAGTTACAACGTAGTTTGTAATTGACATTGGGAAACGCACTATTAGTTGTATATCTTTAAATAAAGTTCCTAGTCAAGATTTGTTAACACAGGTCGGTTAGTAAAATCCGATGAGACCAGTACATGTCGTATATCGTGACTTGGTCCGATAGTTTATCCCAATGAACCATGAGTCTCGGGAGACTCGTATAGACATGTAGGTGTTTATTTGATAAGACATTGAACGACTCACTAAAGATTTCCTAATAAATGGTACACCAACGTCAATAGGAACCTTCTCGAGTTGAGCGAGCATAGTGGTCATTCAACTTGAGATACCACAGTGAGATATATGAGTTATCCTCCACACTTTGATGGCAGTCACGTCACTGATCTATTTAGATCAGACCTCCGCATGTTCGTTGGGTGTGGACTGATGCTCATGATATCCAGTGCGTATCAAGATAGGATCCGTCAGTCCTGTGTATAGGGCATAAGCATCCAGCACGTGTTTATGATCTAGTAAATTCATAGTCGTGGTATAACTTCGGAAATAAGTTCCGAGTGTTATTTAGAGATCGTAAATTGAAAGTCGATTGTATTATACCGAACAGATTTGACGTTTTCATCTATATCTCAGGTATAATACGTATAGCCTGTGACATATGTATTATACGTATGATATGACCTCGACTTGTATAGTTTAGCGAGATTATCCGTGGCCGTCATAATCCATGAGTGGGTGGATTATGGACACAAAATTGGATTTCGTGACGAATAAACCTAAACTTAGAGAGTCCCACAATATGAAGTGTACTCGTTGAGAACTTGGGCAACTCGAAATGAATAATACAGATTATTCATAATACTTCACCGGATTAAATGAGTTAATTCAGATCGTTTAATCGGTTAAACGATAACAAATGCACTAGGAGATTTTTTCCGATAATAATTATTGTGTATTTGTATTTGATACATAATACGATTAGATACACATTAATTATTCGTCAAATGTGATTTTGACACATACCATAAATATATGTATTTATTATTTATTGTAAATAAAAATACATATATAATAATAATTACATTAATTGATTATTTGAATATTTAATTGTTAAATATTTCAATAATTAATTAATCAAACTTTTTTCCATAAATGTTATGGATTTGTCCAATTATTATTGGTTGATGTGGCATGAATTAATTACATTTTATTTGTCCAATTTTGATTGGTTAATATAAAGTTGATTTGATTTTAATTTGATTAAAATAAGAAAATGACAAAAATAACCCCATTTTACTATGCCAAAGTCGGCAATTACATGTTTTAAAAAGCAAAAAATTGTTTTCTTCTTCCTTTAGAAGCCATCACTGCCGAAACCAAAGAGATAAAAATGGGTTTGAAATTTGCTTCACAAATCCATGAAGATTTGAAGAAAAATCAAAAGAAAAAGCTTAGGAAAACAATGATTAAAGGTAATTCTTCAACTCATTGAGCTTAGAAATTTGATTTCTTGTTTCTTCATGATTTATAAATGTTCTAGGGTTTCTTCAAATCTGAAATTTTTGGGGCTTTTGGTTGTGGATGGTGAAATGGAAGAGTTAGAGCATGTGTGAAGTAGTTTTAGGCAATATTATTGTAATATTATTTCAATTTGTTGTTGGATAACAAGGTTGAAATTCTAGAGTTGTTGAGACACTCTATGATAACCTAGAATTGTATTAGAGTATTTCATATGTGGTGAGACTTATTTGGTGTTAGATTAATTTGATTAATCTTGAAAAAATTGGATTTAAAGCATAAAATGGCCATTTCAATTTTATGGATCAGTTCTTGTAAAACTGGAAATTATGTGATGATTTTGATGTCTTATAAATGTAATGGATGTGTTTTGGGAGTTGGAACAATTGCCGGAAAGTGTTTCCGAGTTGAAATAAGTGAAAACGGCCAAAAACGGCGTTACCGAGTGGATTTAGAGCCAACCGGGTGACGGCTATCCAAACAGTGAATCTGTCAATGTTCGGGCAGCCCATGAACTTCCCTAACACTATTGGGGCTGACCTGGGCAATCCCCATAAGTTTCGGATGGTCGGTTCATTCGAAAATGTGTTTTGAGTCATTTTGCGGAAAAACGGTTTTCGTAAAAGTTTCGCGAGTTTTCAACCTTATTTATGTTAATATTTGATATTGAATAAATACGTTTAGGTGAAATATGGCTAAATTATTCATATTATATATTGAATAATTTATTTGGTATTTTGAAAAAGTTTTAAAATACGATTTGGCCCGAACCGCGCTTCCGCCGCGCCCCATCGCTCAAAACCCCAACATGTATATCATAGTTGTAATAACTTGAAAATATATTAACAGAAATAACATTCACTCACTGAACCGATGTCCTAATACTCCCGTGTTTGAATGGAACTGAAAGAGTCCTCATGTGTGGAATATATCATGTGTTCAAGTATGATTAGCCTACTGGAACATTACAATCCTAAACATGCACGTGGATATTGCGTGTAATTATACTGACAAGGAAACCTAAAAAGTTTCCTAACATCATGTGACATGACTTAAGACAAATCATAATGGGTTCTGAAATTAATGACGTGTCGCAGCGCAAGGCCATTCACATAGCAACGCCAGCTGAACATCCTTCATCGGGACGTCAACTCTACGTTATGACACGCACAAGGTAAAATTGTGACATACTGTCTCGTTTGATGCCGCATCCTGACGCAGATCCTTATGCACCGTGACGCATGTATGATTCTATGTCTGATCTAAGTTTATCAAATTGCAACACACCTAAAATCAATATGGAAAGACCCATTTATTCCATAATCAAGACAACACCAAAATCCCACAGTTCCATATA
Source organism: Zanthoxylum bungeanum (assembly GCA_019454045.1). NCBI lineage: Eukaryota > Viridiplantae > Streptophyta > Magnoliopsida > Sapindales > Rutaceae > Zanthoxylum > Zanthoxylum bungeanum. The sequence continues at coordinate 72,563 of SKCR01023630.1, forward strand.
TCCTCGAACAAATAATAAAGCTTATTATACCCATAGCCAAGACATTAACCCATAAAAATTAACTTCACAACCAAGATTATCTATGTGCAAAATTCATGATAATACACCACAATCTAGCATGTTCAACACTCAATCAACATTCTAATGCAACTTGAACATAAATTTAACATGAGTTTCATAGATTCAAATGATAAACCCTAAGAAATCATGCTTGAATTTATATGGCAAATGCGAGAACAAGGTTAAGAAGCTTACTTGCTTTGATTGACACTAAAACTTGCTTGATAAATCCCAATTTCTTTGATTTACAATGGCATGCTTGAGAACCAACTTAAATGGATGAGAGAGAGGGTTATTTTCGAGAGATTGAGAGGAAGGATAAAGAGGAAATGGGGATAAAGTATGAGCCGCACATGCCTTGATTTTTCTAATTAGATAATGCCATTAAAAGATGCCACGTGTCACAATTTTGGTGTTTCATGTAATTATGCAGTGGGCCGAATTTAAGGCCCAAATTAGACTCAATTTCACACGAAATTTTGAAAAATGCTTAACGTAAAAATTGTAGCTCCGGGTCTAATTTTTCCAACGGTAGTAAAATCACTGAAAACATATATCCTTAGCTCAAGATATTGTCAAAATATCGAGGGTTATTCATGAAAATGGGTAAATTAAAAATGGTATTGAAACTTCGGAAAAATTATTATAGACTCCCGGAAATGGTTATAAAGATTTCAAATTCACTAATACATGATTATATGCATAAACACATATCGTGCATGAATAAAATGACCACAATAGATATGTTATAATAACCAGGGTGTTATCCTCCATCTCGGGGATTTCTTATTCGAAATGGTAGAGACTCTCCAAGACCAGTCTGGTTCGGTCTTGGTCTACCCCGGAGAAGGTTCATTCTTGAACCTACTAATGTACTTTGGATGAACCCCAACCTCGACATCTGAACTTTACTGTACATGACATCATATGTTTACTTTCGAGATTAGTGGACTTTAATGGTAATTCACTTATCTTAACATGTAAGCATATTTTAACATGTATAATACCAGATTATAACATGTATTATGCAAAATGTACATCATGTATTTGTAGGACAGTCCAATTACAGACGAGTGTCAATCAGAAATTGACACCTACACACATATAACCCTATATAAACCAATGAGCTTTTAGATAATGGGGTTGGGAAAAATTCATTAATAGATAAATATAATTAAAGCATAACATACTACACTCTTTATTAGCAGCTTTATTGCAAACGATTAGAAAGAGACAAGAAGATTCTAACCAACAAAAACACACATGCATGCCCAATTACATAAAGCTTTCAGAACAAAGCTCATAATTGATTTTGGACTCAGAAGACCAGGCCCAGCGAATTGAAGGTAATAAAATACTTTGTCTACAAATATGAATACTTGAAAATGGTTGATCGATAACTTATAAATATAAAGGTCATTATTGACCTATTTTTGTCAAAATATGTCGACAATGATACTTGTTTTAAAGCTTATGATTTGTAAATCAATATATTTATTTATTTTTCTTGAAACGCTTTATATTTTAGGAGATATTTAGTTTTTGAGTTTAAAGTTGGAAAAAAAGTCACCAACTTTGCTCCCTAATTCATCGTCTATTTTTTTTAATGACAAACTTGTATATGTGTGTGTACACAGACATTATTTGTACTGATTCTTACTTAATATATTCGAATTTAATTTGATTTGAATTGGGAATGTCTCATAAAAAAGTTTCCATGTCAGTTTAATAAGTTCAAAAAAATTGATTTATTCATATATTATTTTAATATTACAGATTTGTATAGATCAATACATGATTTTCCTTTAGTTTTTATGGGATCATGAGGTTTAGGAGTGGTATTATTTACCATCCCGAATTATTCTACCTTTTCCTTGGATTGGTTCTTATTTGTATATCCTTATTATATGTTCTATCAAAATCTTATTTTGTAACTACCACGCAACTCCTTACATGAAAGCTATAAATATTTTAATCATATTCGCTGTAATGACAATGAATATTTCAAACTATTTTAAAGATTTATATTTGAATCTTTGGATTATTGGTAATGTGCTTACTTCCCTCGTTTGTATTTGTATTCTTTGCTAATCGCTAGTATTATGGATACATCATGGTATGAGATTTTTGGACTATATGACCCAATCGGATTAACGAACAAGATTTGATAAGTATTAATCAAAAAATTGGAATTCATTTATCATTAGATTTTTCTTCCATTTGAACTCGTTTCAATAATTTTGTTGAAGGTTTATTTTCATTTGAGGGGCAAATCGCTAAACTCACTCCTCGAACAACCCTCCATCAACTGTGAATTTATTTGGTTTGGGGACCAAATACCAACTTAATAAAAAATGAGAAAAGACACAGAAAAGACAGAGGGTTTAACGTGGTTCGACAAAATGGATCATACATATGTCCCGGGCACAAGGGTAAATGAAGTTTTTATAACGTGGTCGGGTATGACCGACCTACCTATCCCTCGAGTTCGGTTGACCAACCTTTTACAAACTCACTCTTACCGTTAAGCTTTTCTACTCTCTATTACAAGTTATGCCTGAATGAATTTGGCTCACCCCATACAATTAATTCCCAAGCGCTTTATATACTAGGGCGAATTCTACTGTTACACTATCCTCGTGACTTCACCTATGTGAATCTTTCAGCACCGAATGAGATCTCTTCCACAACTTCTCTTCTGAAAGTAGCTTCTGTCATCTAACATCTCTTTAAATCAAGTTACTATATCCTTTACCACACGCTACCTTGGCCTGTAATCTGTCACCTCAGACTTCTTTGAAAGGTGTAAGTTCTCATGTAGGGCTTACATCATATTGACTCTGATAATACCATTATTACCATCTTAGCCTGCCTTACTGGGTCGGTTCGCTGAAACAACAGCTGTCCTGGCCTAATGAGCCACCAGGTCGGGTCGGCAAGACCATCTCAGGTTCAGTTATGATCACCTTCAGGTCTAACCCCATCGGGCTTAGGTATGACCACCTCGAGCTCGGGTATGACCGCCTTAGGCTCATGGTCATTCTGTCTGACTTCTCATAATTTGCAAGGACTTCAGATCATATATTAAGTGCAAAATCCCATCTCACCCTTCCTTGAAATTCTGACTTCTTGAGGGCCGAAAACCACCATCAACATCTACCCCTTAGTTCTCGGTATCAACGAGTAAGCGAGCTAGTGCCAAGAACTATAAAAAGATGGTGGTTCATGAAGCCGTAGGATGATTTGGTGTCATTGGGCCGATGCATGCTCTTGATATGCTGTCATCCAAAGAGACATGATATGTGAGGATCTGCAAAGAATATAAACAGGCCACGATGGAAAACTCACCTCCTCGGGCTATTATTAGAGCAACAAGGCTTCGGGGGAGAAACTCTAACCCCGAGCAATCATAAGTCAACTGATAGTAAGAGAATGAACCCTCATTGCACCATCACACAGTAGTAGAATCTCGACGGGATGCAACCCAGCCCCGATCTGATAATAATATAATGGCCATAAGGGAAATGCTTCCTTATTATGCCGCCGTAACAACTGATAAACTTCTCGACCAATAAATTTCGACTACCGTTTCATTATGGGATGGATACTTATAGTATAAATTATGTTAAACATGTTTGCACTCATGAAGTGACTTTGGGGGACAATCGATACTCCTCGAAGTTCCGATACCGAATTGTACGATGTTTCACTACTGGACAACCTATGATTTTTGGCCCGTCCTCGAAGTTTTGATACCGAATTGTTCTCATACGAACTCCGATTTCTATGATTTTTATATCATTAGAAAGCTGAGATCAAGACCTATAACTTTCACGTTGATCATTTTCCCAAAATTAGACGAACAATAAATTCTTGACTTAACTAGAAGAATCTCAAACTTCTTCATTCTTCCACATTTTTCCCCACCTTTCCAAATATCATGCAACCCCTACTATATAAAGAATATACTAGTTACAAGTCACAAAATTTTTGAAACATAAAGAAAGAAAGAAAGCATTGGAGAGAAAGGGAAAAAAGGAAAGAAGAAGAAAAAAGAAAGAAACAGAAAGAAGGAAGAAGCAAAAAAGTGAAGCAGTTACCAACCCCCAAGAGTTAAGAAGATGATTGGCAACAAATGAGGACTTAAAGGATGAAGGAAATCAAAGAGAATTAGGTAAAGAATCTAGACCCAATGTTAAGTTATGGAATTTTATAAAATTGATGTTATGATATGATTATTGGTTTAATAAGGA